>QLTV01014916.1:2049771-2103755 GCA_003457575.1 Thermophis baileyi | reverse complement strand
AGGAGAGGAGAAGAGAAGAGAAGAGAAGAGAAGAGAAGAGAAGAGAAGAGAAGAGAAGAGAAGAGAAGAGAAGAGAAGAGAAGAGAAGAGAAGAGAAGAGAAGAAGAGAGTTGGAAGGGACCTTGGACGTCTTCTAGTCCAACCCCCTGCTTAGGCAGGAAACCCTACACCACTTTAAATGCAGTTCTTTATGTCTCTCTGCTGTCAGAATTTGAGATGGAGCAGGGTATAATTTATTATACCAGCTGTCTATGGAGATTCTCAGTCATCCAGGTCATGGTTGTCCCAAAGGTGCTTTTTTTATAAGTTTTTTATTTTTATTTTTAAATATATATAAGTATTAAATACATGAACAGTGTGGCTTCTGGGTATCGTTCATTTTGATACCAAGTAATAATAATAAAATTGACAATTTTGATAACCTTACATTGAGCATGCTCACACCATGATGATAACATTGTACATAATACAATCATCTTTCAACTTGCAATCCTTTCGTCTGTATACTAATTTTAACATCTTACATAAAAATATTCATAGTAATATTGTGCTATTTCCCCCCCCCCCATTCCAGTTTCTGCCTCTGTTTCATATCTTAATAAGGTGCTTTTTTCCAAGAGGCAACTGGACTTTCTGGTTTTTCTTTGAAGACGTTTCACTTCTTATCCAAGAAGCTTCTTCAGCTCATTATTCCAGCTGTCTATCTACCCACCTATTTTCCCTCCTAACTTTTAAAGGAATTGGTGGCAGGGAAGTAAAGTTGATCAAAGGTGAAGTGGAAAGGAAAATCTTTCTCTGCAATCATTTATCAGTCATGGATTTTTTTACAGAAATTTAAATGGTAAGATGTTTGTAAGTGTGTTGGTAATAGCATCTGAGAATTCCTTTTTATCTTGCAGAATATATAACAGGCTGGCCAACCTCCGCATTCTTTGGACAACTCTAATTCCCTTAGATCAGGGGTCCCCAAACTTGGCAACTTTAAGACTTGTGGACTATGCTGGCTGGAGAATTCTGGGAGTTGAAGTCCACAAGTCTTAAAGTTGCCAAGTTTGAAGACCTCTGCCTTAGATTCTTAGGAATATACATTTATTACCTCACAAGCAGATCCTCTCTAAGCGAACAGGTTTCATGTTAAAATTTGCATCATTTAGTGGCAAAGACTCCCAAATACAGAGCCTCAAAGTGGCTTTTGTTATTTGCAGGGATTCCTTTCCAGCATAGCAACTGTGGATTACAACTTTACAGATCCTGAGAATTTGAAGGAATGTAGTTTATGAGTGGGCGAATCCATCTTCTTTTGCACATGTGTAAAGCAAGAAAAAGCAGTCCCCAAACTGCAAATTTATCAAACTCTTGACCATGGATACTGCGATCTATTCCCTTTTTAAGCAGTAAAACCATGCAGAATGGAGCTATGGCTAAAAACCCCTTTGTAAATCATGTATATATAATATGAAAAAAATTAAAGATGCAATATCTTTGTTGTAAATATGAATGCACCTTTCTTATTCATCGGATTAAAACCTAGTAGGATCTCTTAATGAGGACATACATATTATGAAATTAAAACAACATAATATCACCAACATAAACTTCCCAGTAGAGAGATTCTTTTTAGACTCCTGAAAGGCATTTTCCTTACCTGACTTTGGTATAGTTCCTCCAACTGTGCCACAGTTTTAATGCACTTTGATCTGCAGATTTCTTCTTCTGTAAACCTCTTTATGTCTGGATGAACTTTCTGAGCTCTTCCTAGCCTCAAAAATCCTACTTTGAACTTGGCTAACTTAAGAAGGATATTGTCAACTGCTGTATGGGTAAAACTAGTTAAGAGAACGCTGAAGCCACAAGCATAAAGAATCCGAACCTAAAACATGGGAAAGACAACCAAGGAAAAGCAAGTTTAACCTGTATTTTATTTAGTTCCCCTGCGCTGATTCCTATCCCATCCCATCCCACCCCAAGTAATGTGAGAGCAGATCAGAAGGCATCAACTCTTAACGTTCAGAAAATGTTTTAAGAAAGTCTACAGAACTATTGAAGGGACGCGGTGGCTCAGTGGCTAAGATGCTGAGCTTGTCGATGAGAAAGGTCGGCAGTTCAGCGGTTCGAATCCCTAGTGCCGCGTAACGGGGTGAGCTCCCGTTACTTGTCCCAGCTTCTGCCAACCTAGCAGTTTAAAAACACGTAAAAAATGGAAGTAGAAAAATAGGGACCACCTTTGGTGGGAAGGTAACAGCGTTCCATGCGCCTTCGGCGTTTAGTCATGCTGGCCACATGACCATGGAGACGTCTTCGGACAGTGCTGGCTCTTCGGCTTTGAAACGGAGATGAGCACCGCCCCCTAGAGTCGGGAACGACTAACACATATATGCAAGGGGAACCTTTACCTTTACCTTACAGAACTATACAGGCCAATCTCACCCTAGTCCATTCCCGGAGATTTTTCACTAACTGCCATGCACATTGTATATAAATTTATTTTTTTAAATTTATTTATTTATTTTAGAGAATTTATATAGCCACCTACTTGCTCACAGAAACTCTAGGCAGATCACAGACAATATGTACACAAAAACACAATGTAGAAAAATAAAAATAATGAAAGATAAAAAATAATAAAATAATAAAAAACCCACCCCGACTCGGCAACAACATACACTCAAATCACCCCTTTAATGGGCTCCAACCCATTCTGGGTTCCTCAGGCTTGCTGGCAAAACCACGTCTACAGGGCCTTACGAAAGAGTGTCAGAGTGGGAGCCAGTCTAATTTCTGGAGGGATGACGTTCCAGAAGGAGGGAGCCACTATGGAGAAGATCCTTCGTCTAGATCCCGCCAGATGTACCTCCTTAGGGGACAGTACCCACAATATTCCTTGCTTCCCCGCTCTAGTGGATCGGGTGGATGTGACCAGCAAGAGACAGTCCCTCAGATAACCTGGCCCCAAGCCATGAAGGGCTTGAAAGGTGATAACCAGCACTTTGAATTGCATTTGGAAGCAAATCGGCAATGCAGCTCCCGCAGGAGAGGTGACACATGTGCACACTGAGGTCTGTAAAACACCATGCAGGGTGTTGCATTTTGAACCAACTGGAGCTTCCAGATGCATTTCAAGGGAAGCCCCATGTAGAGTGCGTTGCAATAGTCAAGATGGGAAGTGACTAGGGCAGTGGTGAAATCCAAATTATTTTACTACCGGTTCTGTGGGTGTGGCTTGGTGGGCGTGGTTTGGTGGGCGTGGCAGGGGAAGGATACTGCAAAATCCCCATTCCCTCCACACTCCTGGGGGAAGGATACTGCAAAATCTCCATTCCCACCCCACTCTGGGGCCAGCCAGAGGTGGTATTTGCCGGTTCTCCGAACTACTCAAAATTTCCGCTACCGGTTCTCCAGAACCTGTCAGAACCTGCTGGATTTCACCCCTGGACTAGGGCATGAGTGACTGTATCAACCCTTGAAGTACAGATTTCCTCCACACTGTAGGAAATCTGAGTGGAAGCACGAGGGAACTCTATTCTCATGTTTCTGGCATGTAAGGGTCTATGCACTATGTAAATTCAGGGGTGAGCAATAGCGGTGTGAGTGCAATGGGCAGATTACAATGCAAAGCAGATGGCATATAGGTGAATGTGATTTAAATACAGGTAATCCTTGTTTAGCAATTGCCTCATTTAGCAACTGTGCACAGTAATGATGAAAAAGTAACTTTATGAGTTGAGCTGCCAGTCCCAATTGTGGTTACTAAATGAGGATTGCCTGCATATTAAACCTATTTCAGGTCACCTTTATTTCTTTCCAATCTTAAAGTGACAAAACGCTGTCATTATGTTTCAGCAAGTATAGTCAGAGATGGCTCTGCAGGCAAAAAAACAACAACACAGGAATTAAAGGCCAACTGATACCCTAAGATTGGAGTGTTCCAATATTTGAGGGGCTCCTACAAAGATGAGGAGGTCAAACTATTTTCCAAAGCACCAAAAGGCAAGATAAGAAAAAATGGATGGATACTAACCAAGGAGAGAAGCAACCTAGAACGAAGGAGAAATTTCCTAAAGGGGGGAGCAATCAACCAGTGGAATAGCTTGCCTTCAGAAGTTGTGGGTGCTTCGTCACCAGAGGCTTTCAAAAAGTGACTAGACAACCATTTGTCTGAAATGATACAGGGTCTCCTGCTCAGGAGGAGTTGGACTATAAGACCTCCAAGATCCCTTCCAACTCTATTATTCTATGATTGACAGTGAAGTGGAGGGTTGGCACATTTATTCACAATCAGAAGCAATTAGCCAATGTGCTCTGACATATTTTTTGCCATATTGGAGAGGGTTCTGAACTCCCCTAGTGGTAAAATGTGAAATAGCTACTGAATTTATACATGCTGCAGGTATACAGATCTGAGATTTTCAATGTCTTAACTGTCAAGAATTCATCGCTTCAATAGGTATCATAAATAATGTCCACATTAAGAACATAGTCACATCCTGGGTTGTTTTGTTAAACAATCTTTACATTTTGGACGTTACAAGTTGAGTATCAAAATTATCATGTTCACCCTAGCATTAGGTCAAACTTTTAAACAAAGGGGCAGTTGCTAATCCTTTTTTTAAAGTCAGAGGCTTATACAAGACCTTACCAAAGCACAAATCATCGTTGTCTTTCCCGTTCCAGGCATGCCAACAATAAGGGTGTAATCCTTTGAGAGGAGAACTTGTTTCATTGCTTGTTTCTGGGGTTTATTCAAGCCTAGGATTTACCAGACAAAGAGAAAAACAATTATCCTCCATGTTAACTAAAACTGTACTCTATTTCTTCTCTGTAAACAGCATTAAGAGAGGAAGTATTTGAATACCCATGCTAGAATGTTATCTTTAAAAGTCCATTTAGTCTTTGTTCCCTATACAGAGAAAATATACTTCCATCTAATCCTATAATGTTTAGTCAGTTTCCAATGAATACAGTACAGGTAAGTCCTTAACTCATAATGGGGACTGGAATTTCTGTTGCTAAGCATATCAGTTGTTAAGTGAGTCCAATTTTACAACCTTTTTTTTTGCCATGATTGTTAAGTCAATCACTGCAGCTGTTAGGTGAATCGTGCAGTCATTAAGTGAAACCAGCTTTCCGCACTGACGGAAAGAAGCCAGGGATGGGAAGCTCATAAATGGCTATCCTGTGATTCCTGGGACACTGCAACCATCGTAAATACATGCAGGTTGCCAAGTGCCGGACTTTTGATCATGTGCCCATGGGGATGCTGTGATTATTGCAAGTGCAAGGGCCGGGTTGCAAGTTAACTTTTCAGTGCTGAAACTTCAAACAGTCACTAAACAAATGGTTGTAAGATGAGGACTAGCTGTATAGCATTCTCC
The DNA here is from genome assembly GCA_003457575.1 of Thermophis baileyi. NCBI lineage: Eukaryota > Metazoa > Chordata > Lepidosauria > Squamata > Dipsadidae > Thermophis > Thermophis baileyi. The sequence goes on along the minus strand of QLTV01014916.1, from coordinate 2,098,383 downwards.
AAAGTGAAGAAAAGTCTTCTGCTAGAACAGGCATGTCTGTGGGGGAACCAGGGAAAGCCATTTACCTCAAAGCCTAATAGTGAGGCCCCCAGTCGTTTTTTCTATTAGCCAAGAACTGAACCTGGAACTAATTCACTGCTATCTTCAACACATTACACCGTGTGCACAATTATTAGGCAAGTGAGTATTTTGACCATATCATCATCATCATGCATATTTTCTACCTGCAAGCTGTATGAACTGGAATGCTTAGTGGAGATAAGCAGATCAGGTGATGTGTATTTGTGTAATGAGGGAGGGTGTGGCCTAAGGAGATCAACACCCTATATGAAGGTGTGCATAATTATTAGGCAGCTTCTTTTGCTCAGGCAAAATGGGCCAAAAAAGAGATTTAACTGACTCTGAAAGGTCAAAAATTATAAAAGGTCTTTCAGAGGGATGCGGCACTCTTGAAATTGCTAAGATATTGGGGCGTGATCACAGAACCATCAAACGTTTTGTTGCAAATAGTCAACAGGGTCGCAAAAAACGTGTTGAGAAAAAAAGACGCACCTTAACTGTCAAAGATTTGAGAAGAATCAAACGTGAAACTACTAGGAACCCATTATCCTCTAGTGCTGTCATATTCCAGAACTGCAACCTACCTGGAGTGCCCAGAAGTACAAAGTGTGCAGTGCTCAGAGACATGGACAAAGTAAGGAAGGCTAAAATCCGACTACCACTGAACAAGAAACATAAGTTGAAACGGCAAGACTGGGCCAAGAAATATCTGAAGACAGATTTTTCAAAGGTTTTATGGACTTATGAGATGAGAGTGACTCTTGACGGACCAGATGGATGGGCCCGTGGCTGGATCAGTGACGGGCACAGAGCTCCACTTCAATTCAGACGCCAGCAAGGTGGAGGTGATGTACTGGTATGTGCTGGTATTATTGAAGATGAACTAGTTGGACCTTTTCGGGTTGAAGATGGACTCAAAATCAACTTATCAAAAAGAAGGGTGACTATATTGGTCACTGATTTTTTTTTAACTGTCAGAAATGTTTATTTGTAAATTTTGAGTTGTTTGTTTATTATTCTCACTTTAACAGATGAAAATAAATGAGATGGGAAAATTTTCATTTTTCATTTAGTTGCATAATAATTCTGCACACTAATAGTTGCCCAATAATTGTGCACACATAGATATTCTCCTAAGAAAGCCATAACCTCACTTTTACTTTATTAAATATTCAGGTTTGAGGTTTATTAACATTTTGGATTGACCGAGAGCACAGTAGTTGTTCAATAATAAAATTAATCCTCCAAAATACAGCTTGCCTAATAATTGTGCACAGTGTATAGAGCAGTGATGGCTAACCTTTTTGTCGCTGAGTTCCAAAAGCGCTCACGTGCTCGCACCCATAATGCAATGTGCACGCGACCCCCCGCGCTTGCCCCACCCGAGCATGCGCGCGCAACCCCCTGCGTGCCCCCTGCATGCGCATGCGATCCCCGCACGTGCGCCCCGCCCCCACGCACATGTCTCCCACATGCGCGGCAGACCCAAAAACCAGCTGGCCGGCAGGAGGCGCGCTCGCATGCATGGTGGAGCTGAGCTGGGGTGACGGCTCGCGTGCCCGCAGAGAGGGCTCTGTGTGCCACCCGTGCCAAAGGTTCGCCATCACGGTTATAGAGTCTTGTAATTACTCCCTTGTGGTAGAAGTAATACTAGTTCCATGCAAAGCCAAATTTGTAAATTAAACATTGCTCCTATTTATTTTTCTGGCAGTTATATTAGCAATAAATGCTCATTTCAAAAAAAAGCACATGGGATGTTCCACTAGTAAAAAAAGTGCTTGTCAAGAGAGTACTAGTTGGAGAAATACCTGTGGGCTTACTTGTCGTTACTTTACATCTGACCACTAAGTCCTGATATTTGCAAAAAAGTTGGAAATGTGAACCATCCTAAAGAAACCAGGCAATAATTGGCTCTTTAGGAGAAATTGTCAAGATTGAACCGCTTTGCTTCTTTCAAACCTTATCGCTATTCGATTTGCCAATGAACTGGGGGGAGGGAAGGGTGGAATGAAGTGCTGAGAAGTTGTCCGGGGATTGCGAGAGCCTGGAAACCATCCAAGTCACCACTGCAAGTGCTTGAGAAGGAGGTGGACTGTTCCCATAACAAAAGGACATCTCATAATTGGACAATGTGGTTACCCAGGGGTGGGAAGAAAGGGAAGCCATTGTTTAACTAGGCAAGGATTTGCACGGGAAAACCAGAGCTGGGTTTGATTCTTCAGTACCAAAATCCAATAAAGTTTTACTTTTGGGAATTCAAAACTCCCAAGAGTGTTTCCTTATTTTGGGCTCAGTCGAACAGTTGACAGAAATTTAAAGTGCTTCTTCAGCCCAGAAAATTCTATATGCTAATATACTTAAAAATCCAGCACAAAAAAATTACCCTCCTTCATATAGTTTCGTAAGAATTACAATTACAGATGAACTTGGAATTTCAAATTTTGCTACCAACTCCCTGAATAGCATTTCAATACCGTGGCATTGATAATTTTTAAAGATATGCCTGCTTATGAATATTACTGAATAATTATATTGTGGAATGAGCTTATTGCTGAAGGTATACAGCAATATACCTAATATATTTGTGTCACAAGGATTTGCAGCTGAAAGGTATTAATTTAATGCTCTGAAAACCAGACTCTTTTTCCCTCTATGAGGGAGATGGGCAGTTTTAAAAAATGATAAATAAATTTTAAAGTAATAATCTTTTGTCCCCTGTACCTTTCAGAATGTTTGCAACCGTGTCCTTCGCTTCTGGAGGAAGAACGGAACTCAAGTATTGAACAAATTGTGGCTTGTAGAAGTCTATTATTAAGCTACGGAGCTTTTCACTAAAAGAGAAGACAGGGAAGATGAAATAATCAATTGTGGAAATATTTCTAAGAGTAATGTTACTTGTGTGGAAATAAAGACCAGAAAAATACCTGGCAGGAGAATTTTCCATTAATTTAGAAAGATTTGCTAAAGGAGCTTCTATGCCAAGTGCTCCTTCCTCATGATCTAATCTATACACAGTATCCCCAGGGAGATGAGATAAATTCCTGAAACACATTAAACAGAACCAGTAAAATTCCACAAGAAGTTCAAATACCTCCTGCCCATACAAGATATGTATTTAAATCTGCTGGCCATTTCAACTGTGATACAGTGGCTTCTATACAAGTCCCATTTCTCACCAGGAACACATCTCATCCTGACATTCAAACATCTCCAGAGAAAAACATTTTGCTAAAACTGCATAAAATCCGAAGTACAAGCAGTATTGATACTTAACAAAACAGCTTCAATAAGGCAGACATGCAAGAATCTATATACAGATCTGCCAATGTCGCAGTAAATAGAAATATCACTGTTTATGTTGTGGTCCGCCAGCAGCCAGCGGAGCTGGCAGCAGATTCGGACAGTGAGGAGGTTGGGGAGGAACATGGGCCAGTCCTGGAGTCTGGGGAAGGCTCTGTCGAGTGCTCTGCGTCGGAGGCAGAGATGGGGCCAGGGCAGGTTGACAGTTATCAGCTGCCTCCGGAGTCAGACATCAGTGAGGCAGACGAACAGCTGGAGCCTGTTCCCAGTGTGCGCATGCGCAGAGCTGCCAGATGAAGGGAACAGCTAAGGAACAAGGGTCGACTTGGGAGTAAGGCCACAGGTGGATGATGAATGGCCCCTCCCATAGGGAATAAAAGAGGAGCGAAAGGGGATGGGAGTTGGCAGGAGACTATTAGTTCGCTTAATTGGTTCGTGACTCTCAGAGACTCCTTGCCAAGTTTTGAGAGCCTGGCAGCTCTCCAAGCCAGATAAGGTCTGTGACTGTAAATTTACCCTTGAAAGTCTTTGCTGGATGTGAATAAGAAGAATTCACAGTAACTTAATAAAAAAGGGTTGTTGTTGGGACAAGGAGTCTGCTTCGTGGTTTGTGGAATCCTAGGTCAGAACAGTTTATTAGCGGGCACATGTAATCTTATTTTGCAATTAGAAAATGTTGCTTTTTTTAATCCTCAGCAAGTGAAATATAAATGCAAGCAATACAATGCAATCAATACCTATCCAATAAGCAGGAAACTTTGGTTCTATTGACCTCCTGAATATACCCAGTAGATAAGCCAAGCAAACTGCTGTCTTCATCACTTAGAACAACTCTGTCCCCAACCATCAAAGTTGTGATTGGCACACAATCATCTCTACGCTGGAACCAGTGTAGATACTGTCCATCTGAAACTTCTACTACATTTTCCATTCTGATCATATTTCCAATGCAGTCCCCATGTTTTTCTCTGCAAACATCAAGAACAAAGAATAAACTGGGTTTGGATTTCTTCCATTAGAGAAAAACTCAGGTTATACCATTTCTTCTCTCTTACCGTAGTGTGTAGAATGAAGTTTACAAATGAGCTCACAAAATTCAGTGTTAATACTTACTTAAGTCTTTGTCTTACCTTTCTGCAGCAGGCAGCATCCATATATTTTTACGCCCTTTTTTCCCATCTTTATACTGTGACTCCAAAGTTAGCATTAGATACCAGAGGTGGAAATATTCCAAGTGAGAAGGATTTAAATGACAGGTCTCCTTTTCAGTAGCAGCCACCATATCTGGAGGTATTAAGACATCTTTCTGGTGTTCTACGGCCCTGAAACACAACTGAATATGAGTCCACCTGAAAAAAATCTAGATTGTATGATTCCTGCTTTCCTGTTCAACCCTCTATTACATGGTTCCTTATACCAAACCAAGAATGATTCTTGAAATTATGGTGTCAACCATTCTGGACAAAGCACACTTTCATATAACCTCTTTAAAAGAAACTTACCTACTATAAAGTGCACAGTTCTGCTTCTGAGAGCAATAGCTGCAAGCTTGGCTATCATTAATCAAAGGAGGCAGAGGAGCAAGCTGTGTTTGCTTTTTTCCTATAGATTTATGTGTGTTGTGAATAAAATAAAAGGCCAACTGATTTCTCAGTTTAATCAGTTCTGCAAAGGAGAAAAAGAGAAACAAGTTCAGACACTCTCAATTGTAAAAGGCATTAAAAAAAAAACATACAGCAAAACTTGGGCATTTAGTATATTCGAGGACTGGCCCTATGAATTCATTCCTCCATTCACCCAAAAATGAATTGTTAAATACAGTTCCACCATAGCTCAAGTCAGCCTCTTCATTAAATATAGTTTTGCGGGCTAACAGGACAACTTTGAGGGTGCAGATAACACACACACACACCCGAAAGGTTGATGGACCGGTGAACAGAAGGCTTCTGGGCCCAGTTCAAAGTCCTGATCATTACCTATTAGGCACAGCCTTGTGATATATGAAGATGACTTGCCGTATCTCAGGGGTGTCAAACTCGATTTCATTGAGGGCCGCATCAGGGTTGTGTTTGACCTCGGGGGGCCGGGGTGGGTGTGGCCAGGGTAGGCGTGACCAGTTCGATATCACTCGTGTTGGGGGGCCCTGTGGTGGCCCGAGCGCTCTGCCAGCGAAAACAGGCTCCCGAGCTCCGTTTTCGGCTGCGACGGCTTCCTGCAACCCTCTGCCAGCAAAAATGGAGGTCAGGAGGCACCATTTTTGCTGGCAGAGGGTTTCAGGAGGCTGTCGCAGCCCAAAACGGAGCTTGCCCTCCCAAGCTCCATTTTCACTGGCAGAGGCACCACGGGCCAGTCCTTGGCTGTTTCCAGGGCAGCCCCACGGGCCTTGAGTTTGACACCCCTGCCATAACTGAATCTTCCTATCCAGTAAAAATATCCATAGAGGTCTATTACCTCCATCTTGACGGCTACATAAGGTAGAGTCTAGGGAACAGGCCTGCTCCCTAATAGCTCCCACATTCTGGAACACTCTTCCCCCCAAATATGCTTGGTCCTGTTTCTCCTTGCATTCATCAAACCAATAAAAATTATTTTCTTTCAATGTGCCTTTAGCTCTAATTGACTGATCAGAGGCATTTTTATAATTTGTATTAGGTTTCTCTTATTGCTCTATTCACCACCCAGAGTTCATTAGGATGTGGGCAGCCTACAAATACTGCTAAACAATTTGAGAAATAAGTTCTTCATGTTACCCACAAAACTATATTTGTTTTTGATCAAAATGATTTGCAACTGTAATGATGGGCAACATGTTAAAGAGGACCACATCAAGCAGTAAACGAGGGAAAAGAGGATTCTCAGAAATGTCATTGCCAAATGGGGCCGCAGCTTTAGATATTTCCAGCTGCCACATAATATAATTCAACCTTTTTGACGTAGAATAGGGATAGACCAGGGGTGTCCAAACTCGGAAACTTTAAGACTTGTGGACTTCAACTCCCAGAATTCCCCAGCCAGCATGCATTGGCTGGGGAATTCTGGGAGTTGAAGTCCACAAGTCTTAAAGTTTCCGAGTTTGGACACCCCTGGGATAGGCAGAATATAACCCAACTGATCTTCTTAAATAAGAAAAACTGCAGGTTGTCCTGGAATGCTTTTAGAGCCCCCTCCAATCATATCCATTTAAGCTTTAAAAAGTGTCTACTCCTCCTTCTCTACTACATTATATGTGTTTCAAAATGTATTTCCTTCTACAACTAGGTTCAGAGGCTGTTTTGTTTTTTGCCATAAGATGCACACACACACACACACACACACACACACACACACACACACACACACACACAAAGGCCACGATGAAAAGAGTACAATAGAAAGATGGGGGAGAAAATATTGTAACTATACTCCCTTGTAGATATTTTTGCTATCACAAAAATTACCTCTCCTATCCATACGACTTCCTACTACAGGAATCATATTGCCTGTTTTCAAATATACGAGAAATCCACCTTCAGGATCAACTCGCCTTTCTTGACACAGTAAGGAATACAAAATTACCTAAAAAAGATATTTAAAATAAAACCGAAAATTAAACATAGAAACAAAGTGAAGATATTTGCAGCATTTTAGTTTACTGAGAAAGATCATTAAAACTACAGTAATTCAATATTCAATATTTTCAGGCACGTGACCATCCTAAGATCATCAATGCAGAGTAAGTGCTATGTAAATTCTAACCCCAGAAACAATCTCATATAATTGCATCAGATGATGGCTTGCCTTTGCCTAGATGAAAACATTCCTCTCTCAAAGATATTCTAACCATTATATTAAACAGACTCTGGTAGCTGGCTGTTATAGATGACAAAGTCTTCTCCTAACTTGCCAGGAATGAGATATTCCTGGCACCTTTCAACTATGAAGACCAGAAAGGCAATGTCAGGGAATCATGGAAATAAAGTGTCATTCAACCCAGCACAGAAGATTATCTACAAAATGCTTTGCAAGTATGTCCATCAGGATGCTCTTATATATAGTGTGGATGCCTTCAAAGAAAGTTGGACCATAAGAATTGAGGCCTTTGAACTATGGTGCTGGAGAAGACTCCTGCGAGTCCCTTGGACTGCAAGGGGAACAAACAAGTCAGTCCTAGAGGAGATCAACCCTGAATGCTCTTTAGAAGGCCAGATCCTGAAGATGAAACTCAAATACTTTGGCCACCTAATGAGAAGGAAGGACTCACTGGAGAAGAGCCTAATGCTGGGAAAGACTGAGGGCAAAAGAAGAAGGGGACGACAGAGAATGAGGTGGCTGGATGGAGTCACTGAAGCAGTCGGCGTGAGCTTAAATGGACTCAGGGGAATGGTAGAGGACAGGAAGGCCTGGAGGAACGTTGTCCATGGGGTCGTGATGGGTCGGACACGACTTCGCAACTAACAACAACAATGCCTTCAATAATCTTATATTCTTCATGTATTTAAACTTTACATTCCATATATATTCCAACATGTACCTGACTTCTATGCTCTACAGAGTTAGACTCTTTTCCACTTTTAAGCTCCAGTGGCATTATTCTGGTCTGAGTTTTAGATCTTTCATGAATGGTTACTTCAGCTGTAACATCGATCTTGCCCTTTAAGCCAAACCTGGGGCACCAGATATTCTCCTCAACATCCAGGATTTCTGTAACCTTGACACTATAACAGGACTTAGCTCCTAGCCTGTCACAAAACAATTTGTATATGTTAATTTAAACTGTTAACTATGCATTTCCTGAAAGACACAAGGAAGAACAATTAAAATCCTGCATTCCTCTTGAATAGAAGACTGAAATAGTAGAGAATGCTTCTAAACAGCTTAGGCTATTATTTGTCTGTGTTTATTTAGCTCCTGAATTAAAGAACACATCAGCATAAATATTCAGCGCATTCATAAACAGAACCAGCCTTTTGCAAAGATCACAGCAAAAATTGGATATTTTCTGGAAAAGATGCAACCAAACTGCTTCTTGTTTCTGACTATTAAATATAGCTCGCCTACAACATCAGCAAAGCTATGAATAATACAAGCTTGAAAATGCGTTGTCACTGGATAGTTCAGGTGACACAATAAAAATTTAACAATTTGTATTGGGGAGGGGGAGCCAAGGAATTGAAGACATATATACAAATTTGTGCTATGGTGATTTGCTTACATAATTTATTGAATAAAGCACAACTGGATGGGTTTATGATACACTAAGCCCGTGATGGCGAACCTGTGGCACGCGGAGCCATATTGGAGGGCACGCGAGGCGTTGTCCTATATCACCTCCAGCACACATGCGCGAGCTGGCCAGCTGATTTTCAGCCTTCTTTTCGGCCGTTTTCGCTCTCCCCAGGCTTCAGGGAAGCCTCCTGAAGCCGGGGAAGGCGAAAAACGGCCCAACGGGAACCTCCGGTTGGCCTGTTGGGCCGTTTTTTGCCATCCCCCGGCTTCAGGAGGCTTCCCTGAAGCCTGGGGAGAGCGAAAACGGGCCAACGGGCCAACCGGAAGTTCCCGTTGGCCTGTTTTTCGCCATCCCCAGGCTTCAGGAGTCCGTTGTGAGGCCTGTGCGCATGCGCGGGGGGCAGCAGGGGGGGTGCGCATGCACGGTGTGTGTGTGTGCGCAGGGGGGGCATGGGTGTGGTTACGCACGTGCGCGCTAGCCAAAAAAGGTTCGCCATCACTGCACTAAGCCATAATACATGCAGGCCACATCATGCCTTGTGATATAAAACCAAACTGCAGGATAGCTATGTGCAGCTTCCACCAAGATCCTCTCACGAATTTGGAAAATCAAAATTATTTGATTTAAAAATAATAAAGATATTTGCAAAAATTTAAAACAATCATTATTTATTCTTAAAAATGTTTAATGGGAAATATTTATATTAATATCTAAGGGTTTAATATTTTTACATGATTCAATAATCAAATTCTATGAATGCATCCATTTTAATTTTAAATGTGGTAAATATTAAGGCTGGGAAACATTACACTAAAGCGTGTTAAGTTTGTTCGTATTCAATTAACAATTACTTACGGTTTTAACTGCACATTATTTTGGCTGTGTTTGAATGTATAGACTTCTGCCCATTTAATAAAAGATGGTAAGTATTCCTCAATCTCATGCATTATATCCTTTTGCTCCAGATTTAACTGATACCTTCAGGAGTGAAAGAAGAATGTTAGAAACTGGACAAGAAAGATTCTTGGGCTTTTTCATTCAACAAAAAGTCAGCTATAAGAAATTGAATAGGGGTCAGGATCATAGAATAATTTTATTAATAAAATGGTAACGTAATTCAATGATTGATTGATTGATTTGTATTCCACCTTTATTATTTTTATATATAATTCAAGGCAGAAAACATATCCAAACACACCTTCCTTCTATTTTCCCGACAGTAACCCTCAGTTGCGCTGAGAATAATGACCCAAAGTCATCCAGCTGGCTTTCATGGCCAAGACAGACTTAAAGTCAGTCTAGACCAGGGGTGTCAAACTCACGTCGTCACGGCGTCATCACGTGACATATCGGGACTTTTTCCCCCTTCGCTAAACTGGGCGTGTGCGTGGCCAGCGCGTGACGCATCTGATCTAGACCAAACTGGATCTATGAAACCAAGTAGAGTTAATAATAATTTCTGAAGGAACTCAAGGATCAGACCCAAGGTTTTGGGCGATTGCATGGAGACCCGGATCCATAATGTATTTTTTTTCTTTTATGACCCTGTAATTCCTTGCTTCAAGGTGGGGTTGGGGTGACTGAGTGAAGCTGAGTTTACTGGCCAGATGCTCTTCCTGATGCCTTTCCGGAGTTCACAGCAGATATTTTCTCTTTGCACCCTGACAGAGAAACATCTATTGCTACCTAAGTCTTCACCTCTAGGCCACCACGCTGCTCTGGGTCCTTCATGTATTCCAGATCAAAAAAGAGGGGAAAATAGGAATGTGAAAATATGAAAAATATTTTGGCATACATTCCCAATCATGATAACAAGAAAGAAAATGCTTCACTATTGTAAACTGAATTGGTAGCTGAATGCTGGAAACCTGGTAACCGAAAACATTTTCACAAAGTGAATCTTTGATTCAGAGAGTTCTAATGAAACAGCTTTCACATGGTCAGCAACAGTAGCGATCCACAACAACACTACACAAACTAGTCTCCATTAAGTATTAAAACTAAGAAAATATAGTTCTTAAAAATTATTTATTGATAACCCTTACAGTTCTTTTAGATACTTTGGTCCATGAACAGCTGAGAAAGCAATTTCTTTCAGTTTCTCCTGCGTAAAATTTATTCCCGCTTTCTGGAAAATTTCATGTAGAATTGTGCCTACCAGCATTGCACGTGAAGTACGTTCACATTTCTGTAAAACAAAACAACCACTTTTGAAATATTTGCATAAATGTGTCCTACATATCAATTAATCTGCAAAATTATGTGCTTCCCTTACTATGCTCATACTAAGGTCATAGGCCTGTACAATACATACACTTACTATTAGTATGTCACTGAACACAGTAAGAACTTATTTCTGAGCAAAGATAAGTAAGGCTATGCTTGAAATAAGCCAACAGAAAAACATACAACGTATAGCAAAAAGAATATTAAAAAACTAAGGAGTGAATGTGCTATCTTAAATTACAAGATTATAAAGACTGTTTCTTAGTTGAGTATTATCTTTCTACAATTTTTCTATTATTCTAATTATAAATCTTTCTGAATATAAATAACAGATAATTGAAGTCTGAATATACATTTTTACCACTAAAACTATCTATAGTCTCCAAGTGCAATAGTGTTGTTTTTGTTATATTTTCAGAAGAAAAAAAGAAAAAACTGTTAAAGATGTATATTTTGCTTCCATGCAAAGATTAAAACTCTCATGGCTGTTGATTGGAACATAAAGGGTTTCTGCTGGCCCAACCATATTAAAAAATAAACTCCCATATATTATGATCTTTTCAAACAAATAATATGGGAACAGCCATATCACAAAGTTATCAAGATAAAGCAGACTGCCACATGCTTTAATCCACGAGTGTCAAACCGGCAGCCCGCGGGCCAAATGGTTAACGTGCAGGCCACGCCCACCCCAGCTCCACGAATGGGGAAAACGTCACGAAAAGTCACGTGACAGCAATGTGACACTGCAAGTTTGACACCCGAGCTTTAATCCAACAAAATCACAGCTGTCATGGCAGAAACTGAATAAACTGAATGAATCTGATAAAACACAGGCAAACACTGCCTCTATTACTGCATTATAAAAGAATCAGGGTCCATCACTCCCAATATACATATGGAAGTAACAAAAGCATTCAGAAGACCTCTATCCGTATAGGTTTACTTGTAAAGTAATAATATATGAAGCATCCATTCAATTAAATGCCATTTGAAACAGCAAATGAATCCACCCAATAATCCAGCACCATTTTGGAGCTAAAGTAAATTGTGATTTTATTGATGATAAAAATTCTTGACATGACAGCTGTTTAAAACATTTAGAAATCCAGGTGTTGTTTTTTTTTTAACTTACCCGGAACTTTTCACTCAGTACAGCTCTTCTCATGCACTGAATGCTCCTTGATACACTCGTGCCAGAAAGTAGCACATCTGGATACAAAATTAAGTATCCTGAATCGGCATTTATTATCCAGATACCAGAATTGCACTCTCCTTCTAAGTGAATGATATCTCCAGGCTGGACTGGAACAGAAATCCTTTTAAAAAGATAGATTAAAGGGGACAAATATGTTTGGAAATGGGAGATAAAATAAGGAAAATAAACTATGATTTCTGTAAATGACCCACCTCTTCTCTGTGTATGTGCACATACAGATCCCCACATAAACAGGAAAAAATAATTTTGTTTTTTTCCCCCCATGTAATGGTTATGTGGATTTTTGAAGCCCAAATCTGCTAGCCTAACAAAAACTGGATAGTTCATTGGATAAAAGGCATAAATTTACCTGCATTCAAAATTGCTTAGGTTAGAGCCATTTTAATTATGAATAATTAGCATAAGTAATACAAATAGTGGTGTTTTCTACTGTAACACCTGCCATTTGAAATATCATCCCCTCAGAGATCAAAATGGCCTCAACCCTGCTGATCTTTCACAAAACCTAAAGACATATTTTTATCACTGGTATTTGTGACACAAATGTGTGGTGCAGTCTGTGCAATAGTTGGTGGTGGTTCTGTTTTTTACCTCAACTGCTTATAACTGTGCGCTGTTTTTAAAATTATATATTTTATTATGTTTTTAATTGTGGTTAGCCACCCAGAATCATGGAGATGGGCAACTACATAAATTGAAATAATAAAACAGGGCGCAGGTAAGTGGATATAAGGAAAAAAGTGAGGAAAAACTAAATTAAGTATCATAAATACTAGAAGGGTGGTTGAGAGAACTAAACTTCATACTTTTTCCAATTTGTTTATGAGTTATGTTCACAAGGTGTACTGAATCACAAAACAGTGCTAATCCAGTATGTGAATCCAGCTCTTGTGCTTAGCTTTGGTGCAACACACCCCAAAAATATAGTTTATTAGGTAACAGGAGGGTTCACCAAGGGTAAGTACGCAGTAAGAGCAAACCATGAGAAAGTTTCCATAAAATATTTTCCTAACCTCTCCCTATTATTCTTATAAATTTATCACAAAATTAATTTTTCACAATAGGAATGTAGTTAGAAATCTGCCAGGCAAATGTCCACTCCATTTGCCCAAGAATTACCAGTCATCCTGAAGGATGCACAACTCTCTCTCTGAATCGTCAAGCAGAGAAGAAATGATTGTCAGACGCTTCTCAAGTTCTTCGTTATCCTGAACATGTACAACACAGTATCTGTTGTTCAAACCTCTTTGGAGTACAGTATCCGGGAAGCCGATCATTTTCTTTGAAAACCTAAAATAATTAGACCGATAATTATTTTAGATGGTAAAATAATAATTACATCTGCAATAAAATAATCATGCACGTTTTCCAGCTCAAGGACCAGGGTGTAGGTGGGGATGTCACTGCATTTTAAAAGGGGGGCAAGATTTCAGTGCTGTGGTTGTGGCTACCCCTCTTGCCTTCTTTTGCTTCCCTTTCAAAAGGACTCAGAAGGGATTTCAAGTGAGAACAATTATCTGCAGGCAAAAGATCAAGCCCAGGAGGAAACCATTACATTTACTATTTTTCACTTTCAAACAACATCTTTGGCCTTTTTTTTTTTTTTTACTTTCACCTTATCGGGGAAAATTTGTAACCGTCTTGATGATCCTATGGGGTCCCTTCCTAACTGGAAGCAGAAGAACCGAGTTGGTTCTCTGAGCTTACTTACAGGGTACCATGAACCACATTCCCATAAACCACGTTCAAACCAGATTGCATTTAAGGTTTTGAGCCGGGGGATCCCTCGCACTTCCCCCCTCCCCCAGAGCTCTCAAGCCCCCGCTTTAGCCCCGGCCGAGACGACCACCTTTCCGCCGCCGGCTCTTCCACGAAGCTCTTCTCCATCAGCTCCTCCAGCGTGGCTCCGTCTAGCCCCTCCAGGGCTTCCTCCCCTGCCGCCATGCGGAAGACCGGGACTCCGGCCGGGAGAGCACGCCAAATCCGCCGCTCGCCTGGCCTGGCCAGGGAGGAGCGCCTTTCTCCGCCTCCGCGCGCCTTTCGGAGAGGAAGAGGCGAGGCGAGGCGAGGCGAGGCGAGGCTGCTGCGGCTCCCTCTGCACAGGCGGGCTCTCGCTGCCTCGTGGATGGGACCGCCGTTTGCTCGGAAGGGGCTCCCGCCGGCACCTGAGGGAAAGTGGCTTTCACCGGCAGGCCCGAATTTCTCTTTCCTTCCCGCCGGTTCGCGAACCAGCTGTGACAACTCAGGCTTAGTTCTTGGATGGAAATATTAAGCCAGGTGGGGAAATAGAAAAGGAGGCCACAGGATGCCGATTCCTCTGTGTTGATGGCCATTTATTGTATTTGTTATATTTTTATTTTATTATAGTAAAGTCTGCAAGCATACATCATAGCCTTCCCTCCTATTTTCCCCACAATAACCACCCTGTGAATTGAGAGAGTCACTAGCCCGAAGTGACCCAGCCCTTGCTTTCATGGCTAAAGTGAACTCAATCTCCAGTTTCTAGGCCAGCATCTTCACTGCTATACCAAATTGGCTCTTCTATCTTTGCACTAAGCCAGTATTTCTTATAACGTTTTGATTTCAGGATTCCTTCCCCCTTTTAAAAATTCTGGAGGTGCCCAAAACAGCTTTTGTTCATATGGGTCATATTTACTATATTAAAAATTAAGATTGATGCATTTACAGAATATTTATTGAATCCAACTCAATTCAGTTTATTGTGGTCATAAACTAGTACAGATGATAAAATGAAGTTTAAGACAGAATTAAAATAATTCGTAAAACTAACATTTATTAAGTGAGGTCCAGGATACAACCTATATTAAATTATAATGTAAGATTTATGAAATCATGTAAAATAACTACTAAATCAATTAGATATTAATATTTTAATGAAGAAAACCTATATTTTTAACAAATTAAAGACAGGAAAAATGAGTTTTAAATGTTTGCAAAGATGTTTAATACCTGGCAAATAATTTTTATTTTGATGACCCCCAGAGGCCTTCAGCCACACTTTAAGAAAAGCTGTACAAGTTTTTTATATTCTTGCTATTATTCTGTTGTAAGTCCCCAGAATCACTCCGATCATGAGATGTACAAATAAATTTCATAAATAAATATAAAAAATTATGGCTTAGTATTACAAACCCACTCAGTTGTGCTTTATTCAATAAATTATGTCAGTAAATTGCTGCAATTGCAGCAAAAGGAAGCTAATTCCACAGAACATAAACAGACCAAGCACTTGTTTTCAGGTATCCAGAAAGTCCCAAGCAGGTGGGGACAGTTGAATTTAATTCCTGAGAAATTGTAAATCCATTTTCAAACTACATCAAACAAGATGTAGGGCAGTGTTTCTTGACTCTGGCCATTTGAAGATGTATGGACCTAAGCTCCCAGTGATGGCTGGGGAATTGGAAGTCCACACTTTAAGGCCAAGTCTGAGAAACGCTGATGTAAAGAATATCTTGTACTTCTACAAACTTGGCCCTTCCCTAAAATTGCCCCCAAAGGATAGCATGATTTTTCATCCACATCTCTTGATTCTCAAAGGCAAATATATAGATGCCAATCTATGAGGTTTGGTCATGCAATACTTTTTGGCAAATGGTTAGCTAGCTACTTTGTGACTTAGTGGGTTACTGTGAACCAGAACAGCTGGATTAATTAATTCATTCAGTGGATACATCTAGAAAGCAATTTCCATAAGAAGGCAGCTATTAGAGGAATACTACTGCATAGGAACTAGAACTGCATAGAACTACTCTAATTTTAAAAAATAGTTTTGCATTAATGAACAAAACTATAAGCCTAAAAAGTTGCAAATTCAGAGTTAAAATACTTGGCCACTTACTGTGGCATAAATATATGGATCCAGGACAGGAATATTGAGTTTTCTCATACTTTGTATGTTTCCAATTAGATGACACCAAAAGCAAATCACAGGGTATGTTGTCCCAACGGAATTAGGCTGAAAATACAAGAAAGCAGCCTCAAGAGTATCTTCTATTTAACAAGCTATAAGCCACTGGAAGAGGCTGGCACATGAAATGGTGAGTTCCCCTTTACTAGTTGCCTTTAAATGAAGGCTGTCATGGGTGCTTAAGTGGATCATGCACTGAGCAGGGGGACAGATTGGATGACCTCTCATGCCCAAACTGGGTTGTTAAAAAAAAAAGCCTTAATTTATTCTTTTCTGATGTGGCAGTATTTGTAAGCAGTACTTGATTTGAATTGCTAATGCCAGCTTTTATTGTTTTAGGGATTTCTGGGTAAAGTTATCAAATTCATCAGGATCAGTTTATTCCTTCCTTACTTAAGTATTCCTTGATGTTCATTAATAATAACTGAAAATGGGAGGAATGTAGAAGTGTGAAGGTTTGAGGGGAAAATATAAAAGTACATATTTTTCCTGGATTTTTCTCCCTTCTCCCATATTGATTTTTTTTAAAAAAAATTGTTGGGAATAGTCTGGACAATTTTATTTTAAATTTCACGAAGAGGTCAGGATAATTGTATCGTAAATCAAACTTACATATACTGCACTGCATGCTCTTAAAATTGCAAAGTGAACTAAGATCTGTAAAGGGTTCCATTTTTAACACACACTCCTTTCTTATGTGACTTTAAAATTTCCAAAAATTCCAGAGGCAAGTAAATTCAATAAAAGTACTTCCACCTACTCAAGAATCAGCAAGAACCTTACAAGGATTGCAATAAACTCTGCCCCAGAATAGGTCCTCCAAAATAACACATCAATTCCACACACTTCAAACCAGCAATCAAGCTTGGTTTGAGAGCATCACTTTTTTTACCCACTCATCCACATGGCAGAGCAAGCTCCAATTAAGCATTTCTAAATGGGTTGGAAATAAAGGTTCCTTGTTGTTTTCGGTGTGAAAGTAACAGGATGCTTCAAATGTGCAGGGATGTACTTACAGTACCTCTAATCACATGTGCTCCTAGATGTTGTGGTCCGTCAGCAGCCTGCGGAGCTGGCAGCAGAGTCGGACAGCGAGGAGGCTGGAGAGGAACATGGGCCAGTCCTGGAGTCTGGAGAAGGCTCTGTGTCGGAGGCAGAGATGGGGCCCGGCCCATCTGGGACTTCTGTGCTGACTCCGGAGCCTCCAGAGGCTGACAGCAGCAAGGCAGAGGAACAGGGGGAGGCTGTTCCCAATGCGCACATGTGCAGAACTGCCAGAAGGCAAGAACAGTTAAGGAAGAAAAGGGCTACTTGGGAGTAAGGCTTGGAGATGATTGGCCCCTCCCATAGGACATAGCAAACGGATAAGGAAGAAAAGGGCTACTTGGGAGTAAGGCTTGGAGATGATTGGCCCCTCCCATAGGACATAAAAGAGAAGCAAACGGATGTGAGCGTTGCAGGAAGCAACTTGGTTCATTTCTGTTTGGTGTAACTCAGCAGTTCCGTTTTGACTCTGTACTCCGTTTTGGCCTTGCAAAGCTACTTGCCAATTAGGTCTTTGGCAGCATGTCAAGGGAGATAAAGGTGGGTGCTTAACAGCCTTCTCCCGAAAGACTTTGGCAGACTTCTGTCGGACTAATTAAAACTGTTTGGGACTTATTACAGCTGGGAATGAACATAATTCACAGCCGTTGAAATAAAAAGAGGTTTTTTGGGAAGTTTGTGATTCATGATTTATCAGGAAGCCTAGGTCAGAACACTAGGATCATACTGCAGCTGGCTGGGAAAAGACAATGCTTTAAGGCAGGAGTGTCAAACTTGAGGCCGGATCTGGGGTGCTTAGATCTGGCCCGCGGGGCCGCCCTGGAAACAACGAAGGACCGGCCCGTGGTGCCTCTGCAGTAAAAATGGAGCTTGGGGGGGCTGTAGGAGGCCATTCAGACCAAAAATGGGGCCCGGGGGGGGGTCGCTCCATTTTCACTGGCAGAAGGCTAGCAAAACAAACTAAAAGCAGAACCAAACAAAAGGAGAAATGTTCCCCCTTTTGCATTTGAGCATCCAAAAAGGGACAGGAAAAGAGAAAGGAAAGACAAAGATGGGAAGAGAGCAAGGAAGGAAAAAGAGGGGAAGGAAGAAGGAAGGAAGGAAAAAGAAGAGAAGGAAGGTCGGTCTGCCTTAGCACTTGGCCACCCGCAGACGGCAAGGCTCCTCTGGACGACAAGGGTTTGGTGCTCTCCCTGGTCTTGCCTTCCTCCGCTGGAAACAATGGATCCCCCCAGCCCCGCCCGGGCCACCACAGGTGCCGAAAAGTGATGTTGAGCTGGCCACGCCCCCATCAAACACAACTCTGATGCGACCCTCAATGAAATCGAGTTTGTCACACCTGCTTTAAGGCATTGCTGAGAGGGACTATTAGTGCCCCAAGCCCTTTTTAAATCCAAAGTTCTGCAGAGCCTGAAGGGTGAATGTATGAACAAGATCAACTTCATGCTCAGAAGACCAACCAAGAATCTTTATAAGCTACAGAGTCAGCAGCAAAAAAAGCTAAATACAGTCAGGTTGATAAACAGGAGACCACTAGGTAATGCCAAGCTGTATGCTAGACTGGAAAGTTGTTAGCATCTTGGAAGCAGGCAATAACAAGCCACTTTGCTTGTTGCTAAAAAGGATGTACAATCCCATGTAGTCCTTAATCAAATTAAAGGGAAAATTTACCTTTTCTGAAGTAAGGTTGCTACATATATACACTGCAGCAATTTCTTGGAAACACTTGTATTGACTAAATGGCAATAATATAAATGATGACAAGATACTGCAATTCAATTTCTATATATAAATCGGCCCCACTGAGTCACTTCTAGGCAATAAAGGCATTATTGTATTGTATTGCAGGGGTCCCCAGCAATGTTCCCTCTGACATTGAAAATCGCTGCGCGGCAGTTGGAAACTGCCGCGCGGCGATTTCCTGTCAGGTGTGCGGCCGCGCGCAATGTTCCCTCTGACATTGAAAATCGCTGCGCGGCAGTTCGAAACTGCCGCGCGGCGATTCCCTGTCAGGTGTGCGGCCGTGCAGCTTAGAGGGAACATTGGTCCCCAGTCTCTTTGTTTCTACTGACTGGTGGTGGCGGTTTCAAGGCGGGGGGGGGGGAATGGTTTCACACGTGCAATCTAAATCGCACACCTACGCAAATGAAGCTTTGCAAGCTCACCCACCACTTCGGCGGCCCCGCTCCCAACAGGTCATGGTCCAGTAGTGGGCCGTAGCCCTGAGATTGGGGACCCCTGCTGTATTGTATTTTGACTGCTACTTTCAGAGAGCTATCCTTCCAAATTGCAGCAAAGTACAGAACCAACATTCAGAAGTTACAGAACTCTATTATCAGTATCTTTTCTTTTATGGACACTGAGAGCATATGCACCAAAGACAAATTCCTTGTGTGTCCAATCACACTTGGCCAATAAAAATTCTATTCTTGTAAAAATTGCCCAGGAAGGCCAACATTTAACTGCAGTTCCATTTATCATTCATCAGTATCTTAAATCTGCACAAAGGGAAACCTGTAATTCTAAAGACATATATTTATATGCTTGCGATATTCAGTCATATTGTTATTCAGGTCATTTTATTAAAAAAAATAGTACATGTTTCTGCCCAGAAATATATCAAATTACATACTTAAAGATACATGCCTTCAATTATCATTCAAGTCAAACCACACAATTTAAGATTATATGTCCTAGGTACAGGCCATGAGCAATACCCAGTTCACAGCTACTTTTTGGTAACATAGCCATTTTCAGTTCATAATCAATATATACTATTTACAATAAATAAATAAAATTGCTTTATATTAAAATTTTGAGAAGGATGTAATTTTATAATTTTAAGGGTGATCATCAGATTTCTACTTATATAAAGTCCATGGATCAAATAAATCCTTAAAGACATTCTCAATTCACTATGGGCAAGAGGAAAATAAAAGTGGAGGAATGAAGAGTCTGATGAAGAAGGCTAGTTCAGGAAAACACTTTATCCATGACATCATCCAGGCAAAAGGGGTAGGATTGATTACTAATATAAGCAAGTTCCCCTGAAAATGAAATAACAACATCCAGATGTGGGCTGTCAACTTGCAATTCATCATCACAGTATAATTTGAAAAGAACGTGACTGAAATGCTCGAGTTTCATTCTTGTGGCAGGCTCATTTAAAAAGGAAGGAGGAAGGTTTAATAACACCACAGCCCCCAATCAGAGAAGTTGTAAAGTCACACATAAATCACTCAAGGGTAATAGAATGAGAATATCTACTTACAAGCTGCATCTATGCAGCTACTGAAAACAGGCTGAAAAGCAGATAGATTGTAATACCTGCTTGAAAACTGTTTTAGGACAGTAGACTTTTAGCATTATTTTTGTTTCAATTATCTTCTCTCTTGTAAATGGATGTGCATCTTGATCCATGTGCAATTCACATACACATACACTATTTTATCTAGCCAAACTAAAGACCCCAAAAGACATATACCCTAATTTATTTACATAAGTATTTTATCTAATGTTATAAAGTTGCAAAAACTTTCAGCATTATCCCACATGCTCACAGCACAGGGAGCAGTGTCTTCTGCTTATCTTTATTTTTTAATTTCAATTGAACTCTCTAATGAAATCCAAACAGTAGCTTCGTGAAGTCAAACAATTTTCCTTTTAAAATGAGTTTCTTAATAACTTCATTTATAAAATATGGAAGGTTAAATACTTTAGGCTGAAAGTTGTGTACAATATTCATTTTAGTGTTATTGAAAAGCTCAAGTCCTAATACCCAAGGATCATTTAATTATTTTTGTACTGTTTTTTTCAAATGTAGGGACAAACTAAAAATGGATTGAGAGCATTATCAGATTCTATCAAAAGGATTGCACTTAATTTCAGAATGCTATATGTTTGAAAGTTTGTGTGTTTGTGTTATAAACCCACCCAATCACCCACCTACTACAACTTTGAGAGAAGTTCAAAAGCCATTTATAATACAGCATGATTCAGAGGAAAAACATCCAATAGTTAACAGGACTAAACTAAATTATATAAGAACCTAAGCACCACTTTTGATTCTAGTTAAGGAACAGTGTATCATAGATAAAGTATGAGCCATTTTCTAATTATTACAAAAATCTGAAAGTAATGTTACCCAACACACTAATTCATGAATGGGCTCTCAAAAGCAGGCTCTGAACTGAGTTTCTACAGCATTAAATGATACATCATCCCTAACCACATTAGCAAATAAGCATTTTCAATTCAATTACATGGAATGTAATTTGAAGTGTGCCTACAACGTATATTTTAGCTAAGGCATACGGACATCTAAAACAAAATTTCCTAAATTTAAAAAAGTGATCAAATTCTTAAAGTTGGACACAAACATACAATATTTTGGAACCACATAGATTTCAGTTAAGTAAACCGTATATCCATTCTTGCAAAATACATACATAGTAAACTTTGCCAAGTTTTGTTGAGCTCCTTCAATTTTTTACTGTGTTTTCATATATTAAAGAAAGCACTTTAAATACTAGTGATTTCTCAAATATATTCTGAAACTTACTGTTCAATACATTATAAACTGGGGAAAAAATCAGTCTTTAATTGAGGTGTAAAAACTGCCTCATAAATTCGTAAGTGGTGAAGGCAATAGCTTGAGAAGGAATACAACGGATGTAATTCAATGATAATCCACGGTACAATCCCCTTCGTATTCCATGGTTTCCATAAACATACTTCAATGTTTGGATCATTGTACTGGAAAGAGAACAGAGTAAGTCTTTGTAAAACAAGAGATTTTCCAACACTTTACTTCAAACAACATTTTAAAAAGCAGGAACTTTTGCAGTACCTAATGGGAAAATATAGAGGCCCCCCTACTCTTATTCAGATAGAGGGCAGAAGCAATTTATTATATACCGTACTTTTCGGAGTATAAGATGCACTCCCCCCCCCCAAAAGAGGGTGGAAATGGTGCTTCTTATATACTGAATACAGCCATTTTTGGGGCCTCCCGAAACCTCGCCTCGTGTGTCCTGTTTTCGCCAAAAACAGGCCCGTTTTTCACAAAATCAGGGCGCACCAAGGGTTTGGGAGGCCTGCAGAATGCTCCTGGGGGCTGGGGAGGGCAAAAACTTTTTTTTCTTGTTTACCTCTTCGAAATCTTTGTGCGTCTTATACTCCAGTGCGTCTTATAGTCCGAAAAATATGGTAATCATGCTAAATTATTGCTAATGAGACTTAATTGTTTTGCAAGATGTTTCTTTACATATAAAGAAAATACAACCCAATATCAATATTTTTTATTCTTTTATCTGAAAATCCAAATTCCACACCAATTACCGTGTTTCCCCGAAAATAAGACATGTCCCGATAATAAGCCCAACAGGGCTTTTCGGGACATGCGTTGAAATAAGCCACCCCCCAAAAATAAGCCCCCCCATTACTTTCCGGGGGGAAAGTGGGGGGGCATGCCGGGAGGCGCTCTTTTTGCTGCGGGCACTTTTTTGGCCGGGAGAGCGAGAGCAAGTGAGAGTCGAGGGCACGCACACCCCACGAGACTGCTCGGCTCCTCTGGGCTCTGCCTCTGCAAGCGTTTTCAAACGCGCGCCTGCCTCCGAGGAAGAGAAGGGGCGCCTCGATCCCTGCCTCGCCGCCCCATCGCAGGCACGAGCGCTTCAAAACGCTGGCAGAGGCAGAGCCCGGAGGAGCCGAGGCAGTCCCGCGGGGTGTGCATGCACCCACCTCTATCTCGCTCTCGCTCTCTCCCGGCCGGGAGCTGCTGTTTTGCGGTGGGCGCTCACTGATGTGAGTAGGAACATTTTTAAGGTGAGAGACTGCAGTCTGTTGCAATTCTAATTGTAAATTATAGTAGGTAGACTTCCAAGAGATGTACAGTCTTGAGGCAAGACATTTAAATTAACATGGTGCCAAAATATAGAATAAATGCCATATTTTGGAATCTTATCCATTGCCACTTTGGAAAAGAATTTCAAGAAAATTTGTTTATAGTTTAGCTTTCTCCATATGGCATAGATGCTGATGAACTAATGGCTCATTTTCTTTTACACTGTGTTGTTTCTATTGATTTTAGGGTACATTTTATAGATGTCCGACCAGAAGGATTTAATTCCTTCAAATGTTTTGTTTCCTGGCCTGCAGAGCTTGGAAAAAATAGACTATTTTGCCCTATTTGTTTTTTGCAGTTCTGCTTTTGTTTTTGTTTTTTTAGATGAAACTTTATTATAAATATAAGCTCACTTTACATGTTTCAAGCTGATTACAAAAATAGTATAACTACAAAAACCTGAAATACCGAAACAAATTAAATGACATATTTTAAAAAATCTTAAAGGAGTAGTTTTCAGTAGTTCATTTTTCACTTCCCTTCCATTATTCTTAGCTACTAATCATTACTTAAATACTGTGCCTTTTATTGAAACATTGGCCATTATTGCTTATATTTGTTTAAATCGTTTCACAGTATGTTTTTCAGTTAATTTCCAATTTGCCTATCTTGTTAATAACTGACAGAATTATATACCATCCGTAAAATATTTTATATCAATCTTCCTTCAAATTGTAGCTTGGAATAAATTGCACGTTTTCATAACTATTCCCATTTTTCCACTGTAATTAATTATTTAAAGTTTTGCATGCATGTTAAGTTTATGTTCTCATTGTTTTTACTGTTTTATTACTTGTTCAACTGAGATTATGTAATCACTGACCATTAAAACATTCTTCTCCTAATAAAATAAATCATTTGAGGCAACTAGCCTACAATTAGGCTGCACATGGAACAGCTAAATTTTAACTCTACATAAAATGTGAAATTAGGGTAGTAATTAATATGCAATGTGGTTTGCTGACATCACATACTGAAATAATATCCCTTTATCAGGGATAAGTAGCCTAATGTCGGTGAGTACCAGTGGTAGGATTCAAAATTGTTTATTACCGGTTCTGTGGGCGTGGCTTGGTAGGTGTGGCATGGCTTGGTGGGCGTGGCAGGGGAAGGATACTGTAAAATCTCCATTCCCTCCCCACTCCAGGGGAAGGTTACTGCAAAATCCACATTCCCTCCCAATCAGCTGGGACTCGGGAGGCAGAGAATAGATGGGAGCGAGGCCAGTCAGAGGTGGTATTTACCGGTTCTCCGAACTACTCAAAATTTCCGCTACCGGTTCTCCGGAACTGGTCAGAACCTGTTGAATCCCACCTCTGGTGAGTACCAATGCTCACAACCTCATCTGTGTTTTTTTTTAATTCCCACCCCCCCCCTTTTTTTTTTTAAGAAGCTGGCTTGCTGCAAAGCACAGAATCTGTCTGTTTGTGCTTTGAGCTCATATTTATTTGCATCCATGCTTTTAGTCTCAGAAGAGACCCATAGGGTCAACAGAGGTTTTGGGGAGGAGGAGCTGCAATTCAGCTTCTGATAGAAAGGAGTATTGTGGTTGACAATTTTACTGTGACAGCCACTTTATGAGTGTAGACACCACACAATCTCAACATTCCCAATCTAACTTCCCTCCAAAGATGTCTGACGCCAGTGCCAGCTTAATATTGCAACTTCTGTCAGATGAAATCCTCTACCTGTACTTCAAAAATAACAACTAAAAGAAGGAACCTGACCTACTAGACACAGATTTTTTTAACTTAAATGCATTCCTCTTACTTTGAAGCTTATTATAACTTACTATGAAGCTATATAATAGACATGAACCAAAGAACAAAAAGACATTGTTAATGTTTTAGAGCCAATATGATACAGTGGGTAGATTTTTAGTCCAAGAGGCATATGTTTAGTCCAAGAGATGAAACTTACCAACATTTTTCAGAATCGGGAAGTATGGCTCCCAACTGCATTCGTCTACGAGTGACATCTAGAGGGTATCTGGGGAAGTGAAAAAGCATTTTCTTTCATTGCAGTTACAAATATAACAGTGCAACTATTTGTACTACAAAATAACAATTAAAAGACATTTACACAAGGAACATGTGGAAAATACAAAGCTGCCTTATATTGGGTCAAATTAGGAGCTGAATTATCTTCTCTGTCTGGCAGCATAAATTCTCTGCCAAAGCCTACTATCCAACACTTGTTTTTTCTTTTTTTGTTACAGCCATGCCGACATATTTGGAACTGTATCTGTATTCTGCATATTAAGAATATAACTCGCTGGAGAACAATGGAACAATGCTTTATGAGAAAAATGAGAGCAGTCCCAATTATTTCATTTTTATTAAGCATATATCTCACATTTCTACCAAAAGCAGTGCTAAAGTGGCTATCATAACGGACAGAATACCAAACTGCAATTGAAAACAAATTAGGAGAATCCATGAAATAAGGTGTAAGATTTTAGAAAAGGATATGTTTGTTCACTGTATTCAAAATAAATCATATGCTTTAGCACATGTTTTATTTTGTGGCAATTTCAGAATACATGAGGTTTAACATTGGAAAATCAGGTACCAGGCTCCGTATTTGAATTGCCAGGAATAATTTCTTCAGGCAGTATCACATGTTTTGATATGAAACTTTAAATTTTAAAAAATGGTAAAGAAGATGAAAAACTTTAACCCTCAAGAAATTTTATATAACAGCCCAATTTTTTTTTCCGTAAAATTTGGCTATCACGTAAGAATGACATAGTAGTAATATTAATTCTGGATGGATGCCACCAACCCCCAAAATTGTATGAATCAGTTGAAGTAAACCCCAAAAGATCGCAATCCAGAAACCAGAAAGCATTTCCTTTGCTTTGATTTCAATAAGTTAAAAAGACATGTTTTTTCACTGATATCAGAACACTAAACTTAGATATTTGAAAGAATTATAAACATTTAGCCCAGCTACTAAGTGCAAATTGAATTGTTTAAATTTGAAAACCAAGAAAAAGTAGAGGTTACATGCTAAAGCTGTATGAAAGAGAAGTAACTTGTTTTCAGCTATGTGTGATCTTTTTTCTTAAAAGTTTAATTCTAATCTATTTCTATTTCTGCTCAATCATGCGCCTGAATAGGTGGTCAGAGCCACTCATAAATTTCATTTTTAAATTTATCTGTGTGTTGTCTTACAAAATGAGAAGTAAGTAGCCATGTCAGCTTTAGCAGAGAAGAGCCAAGGTATAACTGAGTTGGCACAATATGCACTATATATCTTCCTCCAGTACTTTTATGTACCAAACCATGTTAAATTATAATTATGATAAATATGTATTTTTTACCATAGCTTTCTACTGTAACCATTGGCGTTCTGGTGGCATTCAAATGTTCTCTGCCAATTTACTAGTTTGACAAATGCAACCCTATCCTGCATTGTAGCTGTATTAAGGCTACAGTTTTTCAAACTGCATCTGGAGTAATAGTTTATTTACACACAAACCTCATATAAACTGACAAGGAAAACAGCAGATTGGGGGTTTTGTTACACATTAAGCAAACTTATTCCTTCAACTGATTTTAGAGAAATGGCAGAACCTAAGAGCAACAGCTCTTCTACTGAGGATATTGAAGACAGAAACTGAAAATTTGTCTTGCCTTGGAGTTCTGCTAGTGTGAGCTTTCTTTGCAGACGGAAAGTTAAATGTTATATTTCATGATTTCTAAAGGTGGAAGGAAATAAAATTCCTAATGCAAGCTATCCTAACATTTCTTCATTAAGTGCAGTAAAATACTAGAATAACTTACGATATTGTTTGTGCTATGGCTCCAGCTATGCCACCACACAGCAAATTTACATGAGTTTTCAAAACTAAGACATCAGGATTATCTAAGCAAGGCCTCCCGAGCAGGGTAGGCGCTTGAGCAAGTCCCACACTCTTTAAGGTACCAAAGGTAAAAAATGAGAAACCTGAAAGGAAAAAATTTATCTTTAATTGAAACATTACCTCAACAACAAACTGCATAGATGCTATAGGCACAATTCAGCCAAAGAATGAGCTCATTTAAATCTACTAACAGTAGTGCATGTGCCAAGCTCTGTTCTATTATATATCGATTAATTTTAAGTCCTAAATTTTAGTTTGATCATCAAATATACCATGACATTGTCTCCATTTTTTCAAACTTCATTTTTATTGATCACTTACAGCTGACAGTCTTGATATATACCTGACATATTCTTGTATATGGACAACAAAATTACTTGAATGTTACAGAATGCCAGAAAGACATAACAATCCTCACAAATGAATGCACTGTGGAAAGTTATCAGAAAAATTCCCTTTGAAAAGAATCCTTTTAAAAAGGCTCCTTTCTTTATATAATATTGTCCTTGTCTTTACCATTATCTTGGATATTAAGTTCTTACAATAAAGGAACTTTTGATCTACAGAGTACTAAAATATGGCTGCACTAAAAATAATTTAAAAGAAAAAACAAAATTTGAAATAGCATTTATGATTAAAACCAAAGAAACAGAATAGTCTAAGCAACAGTAAACCAAGAGGACTTAAGATGCTTACAGAAATACTGAAAGCATTAACAACTTAGTGCTGAGCTAAACCTCTGGGATTTAATTAATGTAGATTACTAGCAAAGTTGAAAAAAATAACATATATACATCCCTCAATCATAACAGGAGGTTCAAAGTGCAATCCCAAACCAGAATTTCAACATTTAAACTAATTAAAACATATACAGAGGTAGAACTTAATTGAAAATTAACATTTTGTTTATTAGATTTGGGTTGTGACTTCTACTGCAACTGACAAAAAAGAACTAAGAACAATAACAAGCCATATGCCAAACTATATTGTACTGTGGGAATTCTGAAGATTGTGTGCACATGCATTAAAAAAAAGAATATGAAGTCCTTTAAGAAAAGAGAAAAGAAAAGAAAAAAGAAAAAATGATATAGTTCCCAGCCAACAGTCTATCTTTTAGATTAGACAGAATCTTCCCCATTAGTGGAGGGAGAAAGGAGACAAGGAAATATTTTAGAAATCATAGTCAAGATTAAATAATTTTTGACCGAAGATCGACACCATATATCAGAATAGCATTACTGAGGCAGACAAAGAGATTAGCCCTATAAATATCTAGAATCACGGATCTCAAAAAGCAAATAACACGTGTCACAACTTTACCACATAAATGCTGTGATTTACTTATTTCTGCAGATGTTGGGACATAAGTATATAATGGAGGCAACTGCAATGATGACACCACAGAGATCATCATCACAGTATGCTGCAGAAACTACTGTCTTCAGTAAGGATAAGTAATATGTTAAGAGTATTGCTAAAAATCAAAGATAAGCATGTAGTTATTTTAAATGTCATTTTTTTTATTTTTAAAAATACAGACATCTGCGATTAGAGTCAACAGTAGAAAATGTTTTAGTAGATGACTTTCAATTTATGGAACTGCCTGAATTGAGAGCACATCCAACAAATTTAAAAATATTGTAAAAGACAACAGAAAGGTAAATCATCATGCACTATGACCAAACTTCAGTTCTAGCAGTTCCTTCCTTTAATTGTTCATGTGCAAAAAGTATTTTTATTTTATTTTAAAGGAAGCAAAGAAAACAGTTTTGAAATCAAAATTAAACCTAAAGAGGTTCAGCAAAAAACAATCATGTTCAAGTTGTACTCACCCGCATATGGAGCCATTCCGACTATTGTTGGCATAAGTCCACGATAAAACCCTTGCATACCACCTTCCTTTGGCAAAAGCCAATAACAGCAAGAAAACAAACAAACATAAATAAATAAATAAATAAATAAATAAATAAATAAATAAAGGAGAATTATACATATGAACACAGGAAAGCTTTGAGAAGAACGCTCTAATTTCCATTTTTTTCATATACTATATTCAAGGGCTATGCATATTTTTTGAAAGAGATGTCCTACAATGCAGCTTGAATCACTAAAGCAGTCACAACTTTTATCACAACTGCCTTTGGCTGTCTGCACACATGTATGTGTATGCACAGCCACTTCAAAGTAGCTGTCAAGGCACATGCAAGCACAAAAATGCCACTGAAATCAGAACCTGACCTGACCTGACCACAGAAGCAATAATAAACTGGCTACTCAATTTCTGAATTTCTCAATTCACATGGCATTCATTGATTCTATCCTGTATCTTTCAACACAACTTAAGCTACCATACCAATCCTAAGGTTGCAAGATCTTGCTAAAATGAGAAAGGTATTCCTTTACTCCTAAGTCTAATTGTATTTATAGTACATGTCAAGTTGGATGCAGTCTATCCTTCCCTCCCCACCCTGACATGTATGCATACATATGGTTACAACACTCCTCATTTTCACCCATCATGACCAATGTGTGCTGGAAGCTATGGACATCCAAGGAATCTGTTGGGCAGACCTGGTTAAAAGCAGCCAATTCATATACTTTCACCAGAACATTTTTGACTCCAAACATCTTTCACCCCTCACTATACTAGAACTGATTTAATTCAGGTATCAGAACAATTTTGTCTACCCACAATTTGACATTAAAAAAAAATAACACTATAATTTGTCTTCTCATTTCCATTTTTCTCTCTTTTCTAATATCTAGAGCAAATTAGATACACTACAAGTAGTCGACCTATAACTGGTTGGTCAGCAACTATTCCTGCCATCTTTCACACCCTCCCCAACTCATGTAGGCCTCTCACATACCCCCTTATGTGAGGGTGAAGTGAGGGGGGGTGCAAGAGAGATACCATGGGGGTTGGTGATCACCAACCCCCATGGTATCTCTCTTGCACCCCCCCCACCCTCACCCACCATGGTCTCTTATGCATCCTCACTGACTCTTCCTTAGATCCTCCCTGCATCACGTCTGTCTCTCATGCACTCTCCCCGCTCCAACCCTGCCCCACCCAGCCCCCCCCCTCCCCCCCGCCCCCTCCCTCCCCACCCAGCAACAGCCACTTACCTACCTTCAAGCCTGGGACTTGCAACTTCCTGCAAGCTTCCTTTCATTCTGGGAAGCTGGCAGAAAGTTGCCTTGCCTAGCAACTTTGGAATTCCGTTAACAATGGCAATCAGAACTGTAGAGATCCCCCTTGCTTCATGCTTTACGGCCAAATCATTTAGCAACAGAAATTGCTGCTATAAATTGAGGATTATCTGTACTATTACTGTTAACTACAATTTTATTCAAAATCAGGGATAAAGACTTAATGCAAACTATGCAGGGGAGTTGTCCATGAACCTGTATCTGTGTTACCAATCAGCAGAGCATGATTTATTTTACAACAGAAATGAGGCATTCTTTCTCATCTTAATTCCTCTCCTAAAACAAAAGTAACAGCATCTACAGGGGATAAAGACAGCTATGAAATGAAATAGGGACTGTAAAGTACTAGGTATAGCAGACAGATGTTGTAGATGCAGCGATGCTTAAAATTCTGTGAGCCCATTTGAATTTTCAACATTTCTACATAGACACAACCTAAAATACAATTTATTCTCCTAAAACTAGATAAAGAGAACCCAATTAACAAATGAGACAGAATCATTATACTTGTTCATTAATTTATTAAGGAAAATTATCCAGAGCTATATAGGCAGAGACCTAATTTTTTAAAATAAGCATTAAGCAAAGTTTGGATCCCATAGATCAGTGATGGCGAACCTGTGGCACGCGGAGCCATATCAGAAGGCACGCGAAGCGTTGCCCTATGTCAGCTCCAGCACGCATGCGCGCGCTGGCCAGCTGATTTTCAACGGGGAAGGCTGTTTTGCCCTCCGGAGGCTTCAGGGAAGCTTCCCTGAAGCCTCCGGAGTGCGAAAAACAGCCCAACGGCAAACCAGAAGTGCATTTTTCCGAACTTCCGGTTTGCCCGTTGGGCCGTTTTTCACCGTCCCAGGCTTCAGTGAGGCCTTTGCGCATTCGCGCGCGGGGGGGGGATTTGCGCATGCGCAGGGGGCAGCGCGGGGGGGTTGTGTGGATGCATGGGGGAGGGAATGGGTGTGGGTACGTGTGCGCGCGCTAGCGTGCGCACACACCCCCTTTTGGCACGCGAACCAAAAAAGGTTCGCCATCACTGCCATAGATTGTGTAAGTAGAACATGTTTTTGAAGAAACTGGAAAAAATCAAGCAATTCTTAATAATGAATCCCAGTGATTTTATAATTTTAAGACTTACTAACTGCAACAACATAAAGATTTGGGAAAAGAAACAATGGTTTTATTTCATTGCTAGTACCGCAAATTGTTTGGGGTGAAAAATCCTATAATGAAGGGACACATTTATTCAAATCTGGTCAGCATTTTTTACAAAGCATCACTTTTTCTAAGGGGTTACCATTATTTAAACAAATGGATGCTAATTTGTCAAAAGAGTCCTTGGTCTACTTTTCTTTATAATTACCCTTTTTAACTAAAAGGACTTAGCAATGCTGCTGTAGATTCCAATTTATGAGAGGCACCCGAGTTGTGTGCCTATTTCATATACAGTATATGAAAATAACAGCGCAGGGGCAGGGGTGGGTACCTTCCCTACTGGTTCTGATTGTGATGGACGTGTGCGCTTTGCGCGCGCACCCCCATCACATCGCGCAAAACACCCAGAAATGACCCTCTGCGCATGCGCAGAAGCCTTTGCACATGCGCAGAGGGTATTTTTCCAAGCCGCAGCGACCAGAGGACCGGTTCGGGGGCGTGGACCGCCGGTCATCGCTGCCGGTTCGGCGAGCGGTGGTAAATTTCCGCTACCGGTTCTAAAGAACCGGTCCGAACCAGCAGCAACCCACCTCTGTGCAGGGGAGAAGAATTCCTTTCCAGTCAAGCTTGGATGGTTTGCAGCTCTTTTTTCTCATCTTCCAAAGTGACCCTAGGCTTGTGCTAAAGAAGGGATTTTGAGGCAACTCTTTGCCTTCATGACCAACCTGGGCAGTTGTATTCATTAGCCCAGGCTTTGCTTTGGGAGTCAATCCCTGAGTTGCCCAATGCTCTGTTACTATTCACCAGAGAAATGCATGCTCAGATTCCGAGTTGAAGAAAAGTTAAGCTGGTTCTCTTTCAGAGCAATGGAGTTTTCACAATTGCATTATTTTACTTGTTTTAATTTGCCATTTGCTGTTTTTCCAACTGATTTCTTTATACTAGGTATCACTGCGTTATTTTTTATATTCTGTAAATATCACAGGTATTTTTAAGAACTCCTTTGATTTAGTATAGTCAGTCACTGTTCTCCTTTCATTAAAAATATACACATTTCATCAAGTGCTCATAAACCACCAATTGGGATAGGAGAAACATTAAACAGAGGAGCAGCTTTATTATTCTTATTTGCTACCCTTATAAACATACACTGAGCTTGCAGATTCATTTTTCTTGCTTAGTTTTCAATTTTCTGCTGAGAACTATTACAGAACATTAACAGGTATTTGTAAAGCCATAACGCTGAAGAAAAGCAGAGACAATTACCTTGGTGTAAATGGTCTTGAATGCATGAATAATTCCTCTGTACTTATGATGATCCCCTTTTACTTGGAATGCCAGCCGTGCTCTCACCATATCAAGGGGATACGTACAGATCACTGCTGTTATACCTTCCAAAAATTAATAATAATTAAAAAATGAGCATACAGCCAAGTCTAAAAAGGCTTTAGAAATTTGATTTTTATTTCTATTTATTGTAGACATAAGAATGATGGAAGCAATACATTAAAATTAAGACAGTCCACATGGATAGTATGCAGAACCTTGAAGGATTAGGCGATTTAGATTGCTCGCAAAATTACACTCCATGTTGCTCAAATCAGACGACCTACTAAGACATGGTAATTTTAAAAGTTTTCTTTCTTAAACATACTTAAAAAAATTAAAGCTAGCATAAGGAAGCGGGGAATAGTGTTCAGTACTTTTTTCCTGTTTCGCATTTGGAAAGCTTAAATTTTTCTTAAAATGCCTTTAGAAAGTGATGGGGGATAAGGAACTTATGTTTTAAATAATTGAAATTAAGCTTTCCCCCCTCTGCTTCAACCTTTTTATTTCTTTAAAGGAAACTGAAAGGCAATTATCTACCAATGAAGTGTTACTACTCAGATTTGAATTACACAAGGCACAGGAAATCCAAAGTTGAAAGTTCACACCATAAAGTTTTACCTTTGCCAATCCCAACAGCTGCATTACAATAGACTTTTCAAGGCATTTTCCTCAGATAATTCTTAAACTGAGTGCCTTCCATTACCTATGTTTGGTCTTGCAAGCACTTACTGCAGAAAGCTAATTTCCAACATTTCTCAACTCCTTTAAAGTGTAAAATTACACTAGCACCACAAATCAAATTCATCGCAGAAGGTAAAAAGGTATTTCAATGGATTTTTCATTCTCCATACAATACTTGGTGCTCATTGGTTCTTATACTGTACTTACAA
Organism: Thermophis baileyi; assembly: GCA_003457575.1. Lineage (NCBI taxonomy): Eukaryota > Metazoa > Chordata > Lepidosauria > Squamata > Dipsadidae > Thermophis > Thermophis baileyi. Next base: position 2,065,046 of record QLTV01014916.1, on the reverse strand, counting down.
ATATGGAGACATCCCACATATTTATTGTGTGGCATGATATTTACCATTTGTTCTAGATATATTTTGTCATCACTTTATTAGGTCAATCGCTGCAGTATTGGCAATTAAACTTTCTTTTGCAATAGCTTCCATTTCTTTCCCCCCTCTTGCTTTTTTTCTTATTTCTTTTCCAATCCAGTCCATACACTTCAATAAGCATAAGCACTGTAACTTTTTATAAAACTATTCATTTGTGTTAGATTTTCACAAGCTGTAAAAAAGTTACCGTGGCCAACAATTTCCATTCAAAGTATGGAAGTATAATCACAACGTATGTGGTTCATCTGAAGAATGTTCACACCAATATCTATGAATAGTATAGACATTTCTCATTTTTAATACAAGAATTTGTGTACTGGACTGAATAAATCACTTGATAGACAAGCTTAGAATAAAAGAGATATTTCTTCATGCAACACATTAACAATGTGGCAATGAGATACAGGCATGCATCGCGAGCACTATATTTTTAAACAATCAAACCAGGAATCTAGTCTGATCATTTTAGTAGCTACAGTAATCATAGGTGAAATCTGCTTCAGTAGATGCAATCTATCTCTGATTAGAACATGAAAATCTTAACTCAGTTCCGTTTTGTTCTTTGAGCTTCCAAAGGTGTGCAAGTAGCCACTAATGAAAACAATTTCATTTTTTATAAAACTACAGGTAGTCTTTGAGTTATGACAACAATTGGGACCAGAATTCCCACTGCTAAGCAATGCAGTTGCACAGCGCAACTTCAAGTGATCGCATCGCTTATCAATGGCAATCTGAACTGTCCCACCTGCAGTCATAACCACAGGACCATGAGGGTTGTTAAGCAAGAACAGGTGGACGTCCCAGGCAAGGAGTGCAGTGGGGGGGGGGAGTGCTGGTGTCCCGGGCAGGCGCTACAGAGCTGGATGGCAGAGGGGTACAGTGGGGCACACACCCAATGGAGCATGGGCAGTTGAGAGGTGCTACAGAGTATTAGATCCCTGGATCTTGTGCTCCAAAGCAAAGCTCCTTGAGAGAAAAGCAGAGGGAGCAACTTGCAGGAGTGACATGAAACCGCCCATTAGCTTCCCAATGAATTTGCATGTGGGAACCTGATAGGGAAGGTTTGGTGTCCGGGTGACCAAGGGACACCACAACCATCCTAAGCACCAGGTGGTTAATTGCAATCACATGACCACAGGGATGTGTGACAGCCAGAATTTTGAGGACCGGTCGTAAATTACACTCATTCTATAGCATCCTAAGTTTGAAAAGTCAATGAATTAGTCATAACTTGAAAAATACCTGTCCCCCTCCTAGCTGTAGCAAATGGAAAGAAACCAGAAACTCTCAAGTCCTAGTATCAGTCTTCAAAACCTTTTACAAAACTCCTTTACCTGTATTTTGGATGTTTCTGGATACCTTTTTTTTTTAACTTTTTATCTGATTAAAACAAACTTTAAGGCTGGGTTTTAATTAATTAAAAAACCCCACAATTGTAGAAATTATAGGATACATATACACTGAGAGAAAAGAGAATGAAGAAAAGAAGAGGAATACCTGCTAAGGATCCAGCCATTAACCGATGAATATGACTAGAAATGCCAAGCCTGTTCTTTATCACCTACAAAATGATTACATTTGAAGTGTGGGAAAAACTCTTAGCATACCAAAGATAAAGTTCATTACTCCTCACCATATGCCATAACAATTTTTTAAATACAGTAATCACACTACACCCAACGATCTTTGTGTTAGCTGCTCTAAGGCATAATTTTACTGAAAAGTAAGTGAAGGTCCTGTATACAATGTTAAGCAATAAATCATGATTACACACTAACAAATCAATAACAAACCAACCATATTATGGCTTAGTCTTAGAAACATCTGGAAATTATTATGAAATTGTAAGTTCAATATGAGTGGCTATTAAATGCATGACACATAAATACATGACTGGAAATAAATCATATTGACTTCATTTAATGTCAATGAAAGTTAAAAGCAAATGAAATAAAATCTGATTGTTTGTGTGCTGTACCTCCTGCTGATTTCTGGAATGACAATTAAAGATTCTGTGGTTCTTTTTCAACCCCAAAAGATTGTTCTCTTTTGATACATAAATACAAGTCAAGAAATCGTGACTTATTTCAAGACAGTAAAGGAGCTTGCTCTTGGGTTTTCTTCTTGAAAACAAAGGTACTATGGCAGTGATGGCTAACCTTTTTCTCGTTACGTGCAGAAAGCGCGTGCACGTGCCGGCACCCATAATGCAATGCGCCCCCCCTACGCATGCGCATGCGAACCCCCCCCCGCGCTCCCCGCACGCACGACCCCCCCGCGCTCCCGCCAGAGGGCCTCCGGAGCCCGGGGGAAGCCGTTTTTGCCCTCCCGGAGGCTCAAGGAAAGCCTCTGGAGCTTGGGGATGCGCCCCGCCCTCTGCGCATGCGCAGCAGATACCCGAAAATCAGCTGGCCAGCGGGAGGCGCACATGCATGCGCGGTGGAGCTGAGCTGGGCGATGGCTCATGTGCCCGCAGAGAGGGCTCTGCATGCCACCTGTGGCACGCGTGCCATAGGTTTGCCATCACAGTACTATGGAAAGGATTCGTCTTCTGTCCCTCCCCACTAAAAGTTGTGATGCTGGGCTAGGATGTCAGCTGAAAACAAGTAGTTCTGAAATATCCTGCCACAGAATTAATGAAACAGAGTTGGCCCACTGCCTGAGGACATCATTTTCTGTGGAAGAATGTTCCTATCTAAATAAACCCATAATCATTACTTCACTATTCTTCCTTTGTTTTAATAGAGTTCAGCAAGATAGAACTCTTGGTAAACTACACAGAACCTACAAATACGAAAATATGCATTTACTTTAGATTAATAATACAGAGGTTTTAAATCTTTTTTAGCAGCAAAAGCAATGGCATTTTCCTTCCCATGTACATAAAGAATCTGGCTGCTTAATTCTGTCAAAAAAAGGTTATAATGATAGAATCCTGTGTCAATTTTAAAGTTTGAAACCACTTCATACCACATAGATGAAGCAACAAGACACAGGTTATTTACCTTTTTATACTGACCAAATGCTGTAAACTGAATTGCACCATATGGAAAGATTCGAATCATCATTGCTCCATTTCCTTTATAGTATCCTAAGAAGCCTTCTTTCTTCGGTACAGCGCAAATTGTAGAAATCACACCTGTCAGCGTTACAGAGCAGACTAACATGTTACCATTTTCACCTCAGCATTTTAAATTGCTCACTTATGAGAACTATTCTACAAAATCCTGTCTTATATAACTTGAAAAGAAAGGTAATTTCTATATGGCCTACTGAAATATTTCCTCTTTAATCAATAAGTTTGCACTAAACCCCTTGATGTATTGTTATTTTTAATTAAACACCAACTTGGCATTCAACAGAAGTTTCATCAAAATTTTGATAATGCAGATAATCTAATTAAAAAGGTAGAATATCAAGAGCAAAATAAACCTCTCACATCCATATTTTAGGAACATTTTGACTTAATCTTAATTTTAGAATGAATATCTGTTGTGATTTTAATCGCTTATATTTACTTTTATTCCTGAGCTATTGTGAACAATAGCAGCTCTATAATAAAGTACAGGTAGAAAAATGGATGTAAAAGATTAAGAAGTACACCCACAAATCATAACTGAACTAAAACAGATCCAAAGCATTAAAAGACTGAACACTATTGTTATGTTTCTATTTTATGTGTTTGTGTTTTCACTATTTTCTATTATTTCAAAACTATTATGTATTCAAAGTTCCAACCAACAATATTTAAAAAAATCATTTGTACTTATTCAAAAACCAGAGAAAAAACTTAATCATAATTTTTGTTCCAATGTAGCTTTCAATTTAGAATTTAGCCTTAAAATCTTAAAGGTCTAAACACATTAATAACCAGGCAGTCAACACTGACTTGAAGGGACCAATTAATATATTTAATTATTGCAATTACACAAATTGAACAAATCTATTTTCTTTACCAATTATAAAAATCACACATTATAAGCAATATTAGATCCCATAATATGAATTTTCTTACCTAGATGTTTATAATGATGATTGTGAGCTTGCAACAAAATCTTTACTCGATCTAATGGTGCAATGGTTGACTTGGCACAACATCCAGCAACACCTTTCCAACAAGCAAAAATAGTACTATTTACTAACTGCCAGACATTTAGCAAGAGTTATTTTTAAACTTTTATCTTTTCAAGGTTCATCCTGCAACAGGTAAGCATTGCTTTCTCAGTCAACAGTTATAATCTCTGCTAAAAAAAATACTCGTTATTTCTCAATTTCTGATGAAATAGAAGGTACACTGAGAAAAGTATGAAATTGTTAAGAACGCATTTGGTGTATCTAAAATCTAAAAGGACCTTTCATAGACAATAGTTTTCTAAAGATGTCTATGGAGATTCTCATTCATCCAGGCCATGGTTCTGGCCAGAACTGATGAAGCTTCTTGGATGAGAAGTGAAACATTTACAGGGAAAAAAACCAAGGAAGTCTAGTTGCTTTTTGAAAAGCACCTTTGGGGAAGTTTTCTAAAGAAATATTAGAGGTTGACTCAGAGTTGTTAAGAGTTGGGCAGCATACAAATTTAATAAATTATGACTACCAGAAAATATGAGAATTTAACATCTAACATTTTGTATTTAACATTTAAAGAGTTTCATTCAGGAAATTCCTAATTCAAGTTCTCACCTCAATCTAGTAAATTAGTCATCATCTTTCACATCTGTTTTTAACAATCTATTTAATCTATAGAAAGCAAATCTGCAGTGCTATTTAAAAAATCATAGCCAAGTTTTGCTAACATAGCTGTTAGAAGTGAAGAAGCAAAGCAGGAGAGGGGACCTTTAACAATCCTATAGCCTTTACTAGCTTTATAGTAAAAAATCCTCAGATTACCTTCCTGCATTTGTAAAGCAAGTACACAAGTAGCCTGCCTAATAGGAGTGTTATTACATGCACAGTTCTTTGGGAACACAGCCACACAGCATTGCTAAACATAGTAAATACTAAAACAGCTATTAGCTGAATCTGTCAGCTGTGTAGAAACTCTTGAGAATCAGTTCCTTAAAGCCATAAAATCCTATAATTCATGAATTTGTATGACCTGACAGCCCTCCCTGAATTACAGTACTCAGGATTCCATGTCCTACTCATTTTCTTTTGGAAAAACGTACAAAGATGAATCATCTGTATTTTTGCTGACCTAGACTGGAAGCAATTACAGGAGCTGGAATGTTTTCTAGGATTTCATGTCTGCCCTCATTTTTGAAATGAGATTTTGGAACTGCCTGTGCATCCCTTCGAAGAAAAAAATATTGTGGACATGTAAGAACCAATTTAGTATAGTGGTTAAGGTGCTGGCTAAAAATCAGGGAATTGTAAGTTCTAGGCCTCCATTAGGTAGGAAAGAAAGCTGGGTGTCTATGGGCCAGATTTTCTCTCTTGGCCAGGACTACCAGACAGGGTTGTTGTTGCAGGAAAATAGAAGGCAGAGGTATGTTTGCCACCTTGAGTCATATATGAAAAAGGATAAGATATAAATATATAAAGTAATATGAGAAAGCAAGCTTTTATGGAACTCCTGTGTTTCAAACAACCATATAATATAGCAACAAAATTTTCTTTCTTGCAACATAGAATTATTTCTGGCTAAATCACAAGTGCTGTACATTTTTTTTCAAAAATCAATGTTTGTCTTTTTACTTTACCCATTACAGGTCCCCCCTCAAGTTTTAAAACTCAGTACAAATTATGTGAGAGAGCCAGTTTTATTGTTTCTAGGCACTAGGCTGAAAAACTGCAAGATGGTGAATTCTAGTCCCACTTTGAGCACCAAGCCAGCTGGGTGACCTTGGGCAGGTCTTTTTCTTTCTCTCAGCCTAAGGAAGGACGCAATGGCAAGCCACTTCTGAACAACCTTGCAGAAAACTGCAGAGACTTGCCCAGGCAGTCAACACTCTGATTTGAAGGGACCAAAAAAAAAAAAGAGAAACGAAACCTAGGTAAAAATTCATCATCTTTGTAAGATGCTTTTCAGCTTTAATAACTCCCCAGTATGAATCATATTGATATGTTGTTAGCTATTACTAAACCAGGAGAATGGACACCCAACTTCACTGTCCATGGTCCAAGAACTATCTGAAACCGTTTACGAGGCAATACAGCTTTTACTTAGGTGTTGTTCTTTCCCTGCAACTTTTCGCCACTGACATTCTTCCCCATTTTTCGACCTAGGAAGGAGGCAGACGGGAACACGTAACTTAATGTAGGGTTTTATATTGGGGCGGGGGGAGCAGAGCGATTCCACGATACCAATTTCAAACCCCATTTAGACGGGGGGGGAAAGGGCAGATTCTAGAGAGCAGCCCACGGAACACTTCCTAAAAAAATAAGGAAAGTCAGTCCAGCAGCGGTCCTGAAATTTAGCCACGGGGTTTTTAAATATATATATATATTTTTTTTTAAGGTTTAAGAGTCTGAAGCCATTTCTGAGCGGGAGACTTCAAGGGCCAAGACAGATCGAGGCCGCGAAGAGGAAGTGCCCTACGAGCCTCACCAGGCTCCCACCGCCGGCTTCCCCTCCGGACTCACCTCCGGCCACCAAGGAGCGCAGCCAGTAGAAATCTCGCTGGGTTGGCGACGAGGGCAACCGGGCGCCGGGTACCGCGGCGGCGGTGGCTTCTGTGGCCATGAAGCCGATAGTTGGCTGGCTTTTCCGAACACCAATAGTAGGAGGTAGCGGCGGCGGCAGCACAGCACCTTCAGCCCATGCTAGCGCCTCCAGCAGCACGTGAGGCCGGGCAGGCCGGGCCTCTCCGCCCAGCGAGCCCGGGAGGCGGAGCCACCGCCGCCGCCAAGCTTCCTCGGTCCGTGGCGCCCGCTGATGACGTCATGGGCTCGCTGGGTCAGCAGCCAACCTACAAAGCGGCGTTTCTCAACCGCGGCAACTGGAAGATGGGTGGGTGGATCCAATGCTAGTTTGAGATTCAAACTCAAGCTAGCAATCGTGGCACGCTGCAGCTTTTTCAGCGCTATTACAGAAGTGGTTGGTTGCTGACTTCTAAGAATTGTTGAACTTCCCAGTTAAGCTGGGACTTCCTTGTGGTCTTCCATCCAAACATCATCTACACTTTTCAGACCGCTAGACTTTTCAGCTCTTGAGCCCAGACGGAGGCTGCCCCAATTGGAGGGTCAGGACGGATCGATGATTTCACTTTCTGCAGCTGCCCACTCAGACCCAACTCCAGGCGGGTCACCAGAGTTAAAGACGGTCTGACAGTTAAAACAGGAATAAAACAGTTGTGCTGGGGAAAGGAAACTATTCATCATTTAGGGCTTTTAGGCAAAACCCAATTTTAATGAATGCTTATTATCCTATCCCAGGTCTTCAAGATGCTCTGACAATCAGGCTGATTCAGGGTTGTGTGGTTCTCTGGGGGGGACAGTTGTTCCAGATCTAACTGGGAAGGGAAAGATGGGTTACCTGGTTCTGTTGAGTGGGCTTCAAGAGCATTGCGTGCGCAAGGACTCACCATTTTAACCAGCATCAATAGAGTCCCACTCTTCATACTGAAAACAGCCTCAAGTATTCCTCTTACAAGCCCCGCCCCTTTTATTGTGACATCACAACTTCTCCAAAAGGGGCAGTTTGTCGCACAAGGCTACATTCATCACTTTGACAAAACCAGCAGCAGCTGAAAACACCTCAATTGACCCATCAGTAGGAATAATTTCAAGAGGTTGCCAGTAGGGCAACCGTTTTTTTACTCAAGTGGGCTAATTTACAGAATGTCCCCAAATCCAAGACCCATGACCCCCCGAGGGAAGGGAATAAAATTTGGGAAAGTTGTGATTGCTTCAGTGCTGCTGGCTGTTGCTGAGCTGCTGCCATGCTCATGATACAGTAGTTTCCCAGCAGGTCTCCCAATCTCTTGCTCCCTCCCCCACCACTTACCTGGCTACTGGGGAGGGGAAGGGAGGGAAGGAAGAAAGGTTTCTGATTCTCCCTACTAGATTCCCATAAGGAAACTCAGTGTGCAAGCTCTTGGGAAATTGAAAGTTGTTCCTGCTCCCACTGCTTTTTCCCCACCCTTTGGTCATTCGGTTTGTCTTTTTAGGTAAGGAAATATCTCTGAAATGATTCAATGAGACACAGGTTGTCTAATGCTCTACTAAATGTATTAGCTTCTTGATTGTTTCCAGTAAAATGAAAATCCCTCAATACTACCATTTATGTCTCTGTAGCCTTAGGAGATAGTCATTAGTTTCACTCTAATTTTAACGAGAATAATTCCTATTTATGCTTCTTTGTGTCTTTCTGTATTTTGCTTATGGGTTATGATGGTTTGAGCGGTCTTTACTTCACATTCCAAGTGCATGAGAGGAAGGGCTTGCTTTTTAGAAGGAGCATCTAACTAATTTTTGTCGCTTCTCACATCTTCATTTTCTTGGCTCTCTTGACATTCCCATTGTCAGCTATAGTGGCTAATAACAAACTCTGTAAACTCTATTGACAGCTGGAACAAGATGGACTGGAAGATACTAGAGTAGACCAAGAATACAAGAGGGCTTTTGAAAGATTGGGATGATACATGATGTGTGATATATGATATAGGTAGACTCTGTTGGGGGTTCTTCCCACCCAAACTCTATAATGTGATGCACTGCAAGGTGAAAAAGGGAGATTAAAGTAGCCTTTGTACTATTTGGAGAGAGGGAGAGAGAAAGAAAGAGAGAAAGAAAGGAAGGTACGGTAGGTAGGTAGGTTCCTTCTGCTGGTGCAGTCACAGGAGACTTCATAACAAAAACAGCCTGAGCCTGATATGGCAGAAGCTAAGCTATCATGCCAGATTTCTCCCAGCAGAAGCCTGATGGACTGGTGAAGGATCTGATACTTGCTGTCAAAGCACAATTGTATTAGATGAGGTGATGCCAGGAAGCTTCTGTAAGCTTCTGTGTGGCATAAAGGGATCATGTCTTCCTCATTAGTCAGCAGTTGCTTGTTAGAATAGAATGAATAATAGAACAATAAGAGTTGGAAGGGACCTCAGAGATCATCTAGTCCAATCCCCTGCTCAAGCAGGAGACCCTTACAGTATAGAGTTGGAAGGGACCTTGGAGGTCATCTAATCCAGACAGGAGACCCTAGACCATTTCAGACAAATGGCTATCCAGTCTTTTTTTAATCTTTTACCCTTATTACTTCATAGCAATTCAACATCCCTAACCCTCCTCCGTCCTCCTCCCATTTTCCCTGCAACAACAAGGTGGGCAGGGCTGAGAGGGAGAGGCTGGCCCAGACTCCCCCAGTCCCCCAGCCTAAGGCAGGACTCGAACTCACAACCTCCCAGCCCTTTTTCCCCCCCCCCCATTCACTACATCGAGACGCCCAGCAGTGTCAGAAGTCTGAGGCAGTGGCGGAGCAGCAACGCTGCCCGGATGTAACCAACAAAACACCCCTAACACCCCACCCCCTGCAACTGTCAGCCAGTGTCCTGCAAGCGGGGCAGGATCTATCACACTTTGTGTGTATGTAGAGTCTATCACTTTGTGTCTGTCACACTTTGTGCAGTGCTACAGATTGCTGTTTTATCTGTACTGGCTGTTCCCCGTGTTGTGTTGTCTTCCTACAAAGATAAGAATTTGAGACTCAGTTGCAGACCTTGAATCTAAGCTAGAGCCTGGGATTCTGATGCTCCCTAGAATGAGAGTTGAGCAAACCTTAAACTCATTTCCAATTGTCAGATGCTGGCAACTGTAGGAAACTGTTAATATAAATGGCTTCAGGCATTTCGATTGTATTTGATTGCTGGTAGCTCTTGAGCAGGAAAAAAATAAATGAAACATCTTCAGTGTATGTTTCCTTTTGGCCATGTGCTAGAGACAATTTACAACCCCTTTTAGTTTATAGAAAGGGCAGATCCACAATAACTGCAAATAATAGTAGAAAAGTGCAAGGCATATTTTATACCTTTGCAGAACATTACTCTTTAAGAGATCTATGATTTTTCACTAGCAATCATGGAGTTGCCATGGAGTGTTGATTTGTAGGTAATGGAATTAAAAAGACTCTTATTAACATGTAAATTTGGATAAGTGCAGGGACAGCATGACTTCATCCTGGATAAAGCAGTAGAAACAGCAGCCAGACCAGAAGAAACCCTCATGCGAATTTTTGGGGCCTCCAGGAGCAAAATCCATGCTTTGTAAGTCGATGAAGATTCTCAGCCATCCAGGAAGAGTTGTCTGGAAGGTGTATGCTTTGTAAGTTAGTTCAGCTTTAGGGTTGACCCCTTATCTACAGCCTTTGGGCTATAGAAAGCTACTGATGTTCTGGCTAAGTCAATAGTTAGTAAGTTTCCAGCAGGAGTGACAGGTAGTAAGGTCACGTATAAATGTTTTAGAAAAACTCAGAAGTAAGAAAATTTCCCAGAGCTGGGTGGTGTGTATTATAAAGGCCCTTGCACCATAACAGCTGGCAAAAATGTGTGGAACAAAGCAACTCTCAGCAGATAAAAAGAAATTAATATGCTATACTATATGTGGGGGTTTTATATATTCAGAATGTCAATATGCCAGTAAACAGGAACAATCCATGACATATACCAGTGTTTCTCAACCGTGGCCACGTTAAAGTGTGTGGACTTCAACTCCCAGAATTCCCCAGCATTCTGGCTGGGGAATTCTGGGAATAGAAGTTCACACACTTTAAAGCTGTCAGGGTTGAGAAATACCAGTGGAATACCAGTGCTGTTAATGCAACCTAATGTTCTTCCTCAGCAGATAACAAAATTACTAAATTGGTAGCAGGAGGCATTTCTAGGTGGAAATTGGAAAGTGTGTTTCAACTCACTGCAAAACAGCCATGGAAGAACCTGATTTGGATGGCTTTATATGATCAAGCAATTCATAGTACGTTTTTTTTTCCAATAGAAGAGAATATAGCTCAGGTGCTGTCCTTGGTGTTCTCTGAGCTTGGTTGGTTGCTTGCCTGTAGACGTTTTACTACCCAACTAAGCAACATCATCATTGCTAGTGGTGTAAGGTTCGTTCCCTGTTTTTATATAGTAGCTTGGTCTCCTAGTGTTTTGTAATGTAGTTTTTCTCCTTGGTAGTTCCATGATTAGGCTATTGTTTTCTGCTTGATTGTTTGTTTGTCTGGTATTAATCCCTGTTTACATGGTTTGGAGAAGATACGTTCTGCTATTTTTGTTTCCTTCTTAGCTTTTTTTTTTTTGTCTCTTGTATGGTGTCTAAATGTGGTTTATTTATATGTGGTTATTGGTGGCTAATTTGTATGATGGCGAAGCTTCTAGGAATTCCCCACCCTTTTTTTTTTTAAATTTAGCTTAGTCTAGGATCCTCACAGTTTCCTATTTTAACTGGTTGAGTCTGTCCTTGTGTTCTGAGATTAAGGGATTTGCATTTATATCTTCCGACTACTACCTGGTGCTGTGCTAGTCTTCTGCCTAGGTCTCCTACATAATGGCTGCTACAGCCCTTACAATGTGTGTTGCAGATGACTGGTGTTTTTATTTCCTTCTTGGGCTACTGGATGTTTAGCTATAGCAAGTTGTATCAGCTGCTTCAGCATAGCAACCTATACATATAGCCTATATAACCTAAAATCTAGGCTTCCCCTTGAGAATCCTGGGTTACCTTGGATGAAACTGGTTGCAGATATCTTTGAGATAAGAGAATGTTTGCTTCTACTTGTGGTATTCCAAATGCCCAGAAATATCAGAGACTGCTTGAAACTATTGCCAAGATAAAATCTTTATTTGCACACATGGGACTCCAAGTGAGCTTCTTGATGACCTTTGCAAGTCACACTATGCAAGAATTTGCACATAAGTGGGACATAAAGGTCATCTATTTTAACCCTTACAAAGCAGTTTGCTCCTGGTGGTCAGATAGGCATCAACTTTCAAAAAGTTGCCAAAATGAAGGTGTACCTGTTGCCCCAGTGTTGGAGTAGCACTGCTAAATGTGTGCTATGGCTGTTGTTTTTAAAATGTTACTTCTACGTTGGCTGTATGGGAACTATGTTGAGGTTTTGCCTGCTTTGTTTTCATGTTTTTATGAAAGTAAACTGCTGTGAGATATCTGAATTTGAGAGGTAATGCAATGAAAATATCAGTTGACCAATTGGCCTTTGAGCGATTGTACAAACCCAGCTGTCTGCAATTCAGCAAAGCAGCCTAAGTTTTATCAGGCTTACACAGGAGCCTAAAAATGATGGCACTGCTGGAAGGAATCAACTCATTAATGATCTCTTAAAGCAACAATCCTTCTTTAAACTTGCACAGAAGAAAGTTTGGCATAACTGTTTAGTAGTGAATTGCTGTCACATAGGATCTAATGCGCATCTGAGGTTGTTTTTTTTTAGTGCAAGCTGTTCTGTTGGGCCATCAAGAAGTGGCTACAGGACCGTAGCCTTAGTTGAAGATTTTGCTTAGATATAGGTTTTCTGTTTAAATTAGTTTTTCCACAATAACCATAGTAGGGTTTACCCAGAATTGTATCCTTCTTATATAACTCTTTAAAAACTCAGGCCCAGGATGAGGGAGACTTAATGAGTTCTGCCACCCATTATTCAGCCATAGGTTTGAGGCAGCGGTGAAATCTACTTACCTTCCCTTCGCGGAAGAGCGCGCTTTGCGCATGCGCTTTTTCACCCTCTGCGCATGCACAGAACACTTTGCGCATATGCAGAGGGTTAAAAACAGGAAAATGGCGACGTCCGGGCAGGTGGGCGGAGCCTCGTGCTGCCGCCGCTACCAGTTCTCCAAACCACCGGCGGCTGCCGCTACCGGTACGCCCGGACTGGGCCGAACCAGTAGCATTTCACCCCTGGTTTGAGGGCTACTCTCAGGTGGGCCCTTGTGAGAATGAATTCTCCATGCATACAGAGAATGTCTGTGCTTGAGAAAGCCAAGTATCTTTAACCATTGTATGTGTGAACATATCTTTATGCAAAAGCCTAATTCCCGATTGGACCTGTACCAGAGTAGAGAGGATCATGTGCAACACCCTCACAATCATCCAACTGGGTTTGTTTTTCAGGTGGTGGTTGTTGTTTTTTTTTTGCTAAAAATAAAAAACGCAAAAACATTCAACAACTTTAAGCATTACCCTCAAAATGGGTAGGTAGGTAGGCATAGCAATTAAAGTTGTGGGGAAAGGGAAGGCAATGAGGTTTAAACAACCCTCAGAAATGTTGATTATTATTCAAAAATTGTGTACACACACGCGCGCGCACATATATGTGTATGTGTGAGTTTTCTTTTGGTCTCATATTGTTACAAAAAGACTAATTCAAGGGTTGACAAAGTGTAACAACCACCTAATGCTGCAATATTGCATAGATTCCTTCCTTCCATCTATCCATCCATCCATCATAGTTGACAAGTACTCAGTTCTTGATATTTGATATTTTTATTTGTATCTGACCTTTATTATATTTTTACAAATAACTCCAGTCAGCTAACATATCCAACACTTCTTCCTTCTCTTATTTTCCCCGTAACAACAACCCTGTAAGGTGGATTGAGCTAAGAGAGAATGACTGGCCCAAGGCCACCCAGCTGGCTTTCATGGCTAAGGTGGGACTTGAACTCACAGCCTCCTATTTTCTAGCCTAATGCTTTAACAATAGAACCAAGAAGAACATGCTTTTTATGTAAAGAAATTAATCCTAAATCACATTAATCTTTATTCATTTATTTATTAAACTTATATGTTGCCCATATCATCCAAAGGTGACTCTAGGTGGCCTACAATCATTAAAACACCAATATTATATAAAACATTTAATGTTAAAACAATTATATTACATTTGATTAAAATTGACAAAGATGGGGGAGGAAGATAGCAAGATGTACATGGGAAGGAGGTGGGGTCTTATTTGTTTGTTTGTACCCCACCTTATTATATTTACAAATAATTCAAAACAGTGAACATAGCCAACACACCTTCTGTCTCCTATTCTGTCTCAACAACAACAACGCTATGAGGTGGGTTGGTTCTGAAGAGAATGGCTGGCCCAGGGTCATCCACATGGCTTTCGTGCCTAAGGTGGGAACAGAACTCACAGTCTTCAGTTAAGAGGTTAAGGCACCAGGCTATATTCCTAGCCTGGTGCTTTAACCCAGGGGTCTCCAACTTTGGCAACTTTAAGACTTACGCACTTCAACTCCCAGAATTCCTCAGCCAGCAAAGCTGGCTGAGGAATTCTGGGAGTTGAAGTCCACAAGTCTTAAAGTTGCCAAGGTTGGAGACCCCTGCCTTAACCACTAGACCAAATTTGCTCTCCTTATCTCAGTACCACTTCCAGAATGACACGCCCCCACTGGGGCTACAGGCCAGTTGGCAGAACCAGATCTTCAGGGCCTTTTGGGATCCCAAAAGGGTAGGTACGGATCTCACCTTGTGGGGCATGATGTTCCAGAGGCAGGAGCCACAGCAGAAAAAGGCTCTTCTCCTGGACTCTCCAGCCAGAATTCCTTGATGGACAGGGTCTGCAGTATGCACCTTCTGCCAGGGTTGGTGGGGCAGGCCAATCCCATTGGGGTGAGACAGTTCCTCAGATAATCTGGACCCATGCCATGAAGAGCTTTAAAGGTGATAACCAACACCTTGAGTTGGACCCGGAAGTAAACTGTCAACCAGTGCAGCTTACAGAATAGCGGTGTCACATGGATCACCCTAGGGCTCCAAGAACTGTCCATGTGGCAAATCAGTTGTGGCTTCTGAACAATCTTCAAGTGTAGCCCAAATCATGTTGATGTCAGCCTCAAACACAATGATAATAGGACCATATGGATTAACTTGTCAATTCCTGAGCTCTATCTCCATCTGCAGGGTAACCCTAACCCAGGGGTCTGCAACCTTAAACACTCAAAGAGCCACTTGGACCCATTTCCCACAGAAAATAAAACACTGGGAGCCACAAAACCTGGGTGGGCATGGCTAACTCAACATCACTCCCACCCAGTCACATGACCCGCCCCAGCCACGCCTACCCAAGTTTTGTGGCTCTGGGTGTTTTCTGTGGGAAATGGGTCTCTCTCTCTCTCTCTCTCTCTTTTCCTCTCCCTTCCTCCCTTCCTTCCTTTCTCTCTTTCTCTTTCTTTCTCCCTTTCTCTCTCTCTCTCTCTCTCTCTCTCTCTCTCACACACACACACACACACCCCGGGTGTGGGCAC
>QLTV01014916.1:2019372-2042669 GCA_003457575.1 Thermophis baileyi | reverse complement strand
TTGGTCTTCTGTCCCCCCCCCACCCCGTCCTCCCCCCACCCCCAATTGCTGATAACTTGCTTCTGGAGGAAGGAGGCTTGTATCTCTCTCTCTCTGCGGTTGCTCAACCGCGGGCTCATTCTAGGCAGCAGTTTGGAAGTTGAGTCACACAAGCAACTGGACTTCTTTTTGCTTGTTCCTTTGAAACGTTTTGCTTCTTCTCCTCCTCCTCCAAGTAGCTTCTTCAGTCTGAACAAGTTGGTTAGGAGGATCCCACTTGCTGAGACTGAAGAAGCTACTTCAAACCAATGCTTCCAACCCCACCCCACCCCCCAATAAAAAGAAACCCAGTTGCCATGACTCAGCTTCCAGACAAACTCTACCTGGATGATGGAGAATCTTCACCGACATTCTAGGCACCAGTTTGGAAAGACAGGCAGCCTTGCCTCCCTCGAGACCTGCCCCCCCACCCCACCCCTTTGGCCCTTGTTCCTTCTGCCCCATGCAGACCATGTGGCCGAGTCATAAGGTTTTACTGTAATTCTGCTTCCCTAAACTCCTGCAAGGGGTAGGAAGTGAGTGGAGAACTTTCTGAAGCCCGAGAAAAGGGCTCTTTCTTGAGTCTCTGAACATGGGGGCAAACAGCTTTCAAGCCATTGATTTGGGAGAATCGGTTTTGAAGAATCCAGCAGAAATACAGTGCATGGCATGGTGATGCGTGCCATCGTGATTTCTTCAGCAGCAGTGTTGGGGGAGAGCTACTACAAAGTCCAATGAAGGGGGTCTCGCCTTTTCAAAATGTGCATTTCTTGTTGTGATGCACAAGTGTTTCATTAATTGCAACGATTATTCTACCACAACTGCATCTTCATCAGCCAGCAAAGATTCCCAAGAGGAGTGACGGATGAACCTATCCTTGAGCACTCGAGCAAATGTGCAGAGGAACAGCAGTTGATCACAGTTCTCTCTAGCGTATGGCTCCCTCTTGCGCATTACAGTTTCAAGAAAACTGGTTATTTACACCGTGGTGAAAATGTGCATACCAGCATTCCTGCATGCAATGTGCCGTTGTTGGCTGGATTACATGAGGGGTGTCCAATCCGGAATAACTTGTAATTTAGTAATGCCATAAATATTTCGAATGCTTCTGACCTGCAGCTCCTTGAACGTTGAAATGGGCCATCTGGCTGCATGGCCAATAGCATTTCTGGAGATTACCCTTCAGATTGCATATTTGAATAAAGTGGGCAACTCGAAAGGTCTCCCTCTTTTATCAGTGGGCACAGTTAGTGCTGGTATTTGGCTAGATGTGTGAAGTTTTTCTTAAGTATTGTGGAACAAATCCATTGTGGAGGGTGGGGGGGTGGATCATTCCAATACAAGTATTCTTCAACTTACAACAATTTGTTTAGTGACTTTGAAATGACAACACCACTGAAAAAAGTGACTGATGACCGGTTTTCATACTTGCGACTGTTGCAGCATCCCCATGGTCACATGGTCAAAATTCGGCCACTTGGCACCTGGCATGTATTTATGACAGTTCCACTGTCCCCAGGGTCGTGTGATCACCTTTTGTAAACTCCCCAGCCGGCTTCCGACAAGTAAAGTGAATGCGGGAAAGCCAGATTCGGTTAACAATTGCATGATTCACTTAACAACAGTGATGTGCTTAACAACTGTGGCCAAAAAAGTAGTAAAATGGGACAAAACTCAACAACTGCCTGGCTTAGCAATAGAAATTTTGGGCTCAATTGTGGTGGTAAGTCCAGGACTACCTGTAACAGACATTTATCAAAGAGTCTGCCAGTCATTTCTAAGAATGCTGATGTGCAATCACCAAACTGTAAAAGCAAACAAAAGGTAGAATCGGCATGACTTAAAATACCATTTAGAGACTGTCTCTTCCTTTAAGAATCGGCGGCAAGTTGTAGCTGAGACACCAATGCCTTTATGAAAATGCTTTTGTGTGTTGCGTGTTTCCACTTATTTAGTGACAACAGGCAACTCGCCTCAGAATCTTTACAGAATGTATGCCTGCTTGTAGATAGCATTTTTATTGTACAACTGTGCTGCCTTATGCATGGAACGTTAGAGCAAATCCAGGTAAAGTCGTCATCTGGTTATAAATATCTCTCTCCACCAAAAACATTAATAAGCAAAAGAGTGGTATTCTGTGACTTTTCACAGAAGACTGAACTAAAGCCCTTCGGAAGCAACGTGAGGGTATCATCCTGAGTCTTGAAGCAACATATGGTGCATTTGTCATATTTCCCAGAAAAGAATGGCTTTAATAGAAGATATATGTAGCTTAGGGTTGAACTGTGGAGTTCCTGGTGCTCTCTGAGCCTGTTGTTTGTTTGCAGTCATTCCACTATCTGAGTAGTGGGGTGGGTGGGCTTTGCTTTCTGTTTATATGCAGTAGCTTCCCCTGCCAGGATTCCCAGCCAAGCTCAGAGAGCACCAAGGATTCCTCAAAAATGGTTTTATTGGCTGTAGTCCAATCTATTAGGCTTCATGTACACTTAAGTTTTCCAGCAGAGGTTAACGCCAGTTTGAAATCCATACAGTACTTGCGGAGGCCTCATCAAGGTGTTGAAATATATAAACAACTTGTCTTGACTGGACTGAGCACGAAGGAAATCTTCCTAGACTTTTTTTGGGGGGGGGAATTGAAAGCCCCAAGTCAAGTTGATTCTTGGTGGCCCCTTGAGCATGTGGATGTATATTTCTTGAGAACAATGATACTGAGGTTTGTTGTCTTTTTCAGGGATGTTGTTTAGTGTACTCTAAGTGGTTCCCAGTTCAGGTATTGATCAGGCCAGTAGAAAAGCCATGAGTATAGAAGTAATGTGCTAGTTACACCGATCATTTCTTCATCTTGTTCTCAGAATCAACTCTCCCATTCTTGGGTTGCCTATATCTTTTGGCATCCAATTTTTATTTCTATTCATGCTGTGTTTAATTTTTCTAAGTACCTTAGGGCAATGCAGAAACCATTTCCCCTTATGCATTTTTGAAGGCCTACAAGGAAAAAATGGTGGTGTCTTTTAATCCCCAATTTTCTTTTCCATTGCCTCTATGTTGTCCCTCTTCTACTTGCTTTTATATTGTAAACAGTTTAAATGAAAGGCATTTTTCAGCTTTTTGCCTGAAAAGTGTAAAACATGAAATAATTTGATAGACAATTCCCAAATGAATAAAATTGAAATTAGACAGACAGACAGACAGACAAGAGTTATATTTGGGAGAAAGCCTCACTGAATTAATTGGATATTACTTATTTTTTATTTTAGACTTTTTATTCTGCCTTTATTATTTTTAGAAATAGCTCAGGGTTGTGAACAAATACTCTTTCCTCCTCTTATTTTCCTCTATTTTCATGCTTTAGGCAGGACTAGAACTCACAGTCTCCCAGTTGTAAAAGATGTATAAAAGATGTAAAATAATTGGAAGTTTGATGATCATTGTGGGCTACTAGATATGAAATCGCAGGATGCTCTCTGGATCGGGACCAGAGGTTTAGCCTTCTGAGTTTTTGGACTTGTACTGGAGCCCATCCTCAGGGAACCTCTCTCTAGCAGATTGTGTGCTAGAGCAGGGGCCTCCAACCTTGGC
The DNA here is from genome assembly GCA_003457575.1 of Thermophis baileyi. Lineage (NCBI taxonomy): Eukaryota > Metazoa > Chordata > Lepidosauria > Squamata > Dipsadidae > Thermophis > Thermophis baileyi. The sequence continues at coordinate 2,039,072 of QLTV01014916.1, read as the reverse complement.
AACTTTAAGACTTGTGGAATTCTGGGAGTTGAAGTCCACAAGCCTTAAAGTTGCCAAGGTTGGAGACCTCTGTGCTAGAGAGAAGTGCTAACACACACTGCTAGAGAGACGTTCCCTGAGGATGGGCTCCAGCACGAGCTGAAAGCTCGGAAGACTAAACCTCTGGTTCCTGTGACTGACCCAGATTGGATCCTGCAACATTATCCTGGGATTGATATATTTGTCTTCATTTGTGAAATATGAAATTGTTGTATGCCAAATTAGGGGAGTTAAGGGAACACCCATCTGATAGGCACTGTGTTGAAGATGGTAGCTTTCGCTTGATGTATTTATTTAGGAAATCTATTTGCTGTCCATCTCGTATCCAATGACGCTAGAGGTGAATAGCAGAGCTAACTGACTCAAACACAGAGTCTGGTATTTTGGTGCTCTTTGTTAGATCAGAGAGAGGCAAAAGGATTCCCCTTGGCAGCTGCACCTCTGGGACCCAACCTGACAGTTTAAAAAAGGATCAAAATAATGATATAGAAATATGATATCTGCAAAGCAAAAGACCAGCAACTTTATTTGCAAGTATTCCTCAGGACTTCACATAGACATGACAGGAACTCTAAAATGTGGGTGGGGGGGGTTGTTTAAATAAATACATTAAATAATTTAATTAATTAAATTTAATTATTATTATTTATTAAATTTGTATTTAATACAAATAAATAAACTAAATAAAATGAATAATCAATAAATGAAATAAATTAATAATTTATAAATAAATAAATATAATTATAATGATAAATAATTATAATTATATATAATTATGTATAATTATAAATAATATTTATAATTATATACAATTATTTATAATTATATAATTTATAATTATAATTATTTATTATTAATAAATTAAATAAAATAAATTTATGTAATAAATTAAATAAATAAGTAAAATGGGGGGGGGATTAAATAGGATTGCACCCTATACTTTATTGCTCAAAAAAAGAGAAAAGTGGAATTAAAAAGCATCCTTGAGGCTAAAGGAGAACAATTTTGCAATATTTTGCTTTAGGATTAATTGATGATTTGTGGTAGATTGCATTCATAATGGTGGCCATTTTGTGAGCAGGCAATGCTATCTCCAGCAACCATTTTGTAAAGGTATCCAAGGTATGCTCCCAATACTTCCATATTTTTTTTTAACTGGCCATAAGTTTGCTTACCCCTCTGCTGCCGAATATTTTTTTTTCTCATTAGCACATTATTTTGCACTCCTTCCCTTCAAAGCCACTGGTGGTTGTACCATCAAGAAAAACGTATCTTGATGAAGGGGTTTTCAAAGTCAGGCACAGAGACATCTTTATCTGAAAGTCAGATGAGGTTGCAACCAACCAGTATTCTCTGTCCCAGTCAAGAGATCTGATCCACATGACTCAGTGTCCTGGGCAAATGAATGAAATTCTGCTCTGCAAGTTCTTAAAATGGAGATAAGCAGAAGTCTGATGACAGTGAAAGCTACAGTCCAAATGTTTTGCCTTAGGGGTTTAAATGGTTCAGGCCAATCCTGGTCACTCCTGGCAAGGAAATGAACATTTTGAACAAGCCAAGGTTCACTAAACAGAGATGGATATTTACTAACAGATAGTAAGCACTGTGTATTGTTCCAGGCCCAAGAGGTGAACAGATAGTGAAGAGATAGAAAATTTCCTTTAGCAAGGAGCTACTTCTGGATACCCATTTCTGTAAGTTCTGCATTGCCCTCTTGGCATAATAGGGGAAAATAAATAGTGAGTATGCCATTAAGCAAAGCATGTGGTGTGTAGTTGTTGGGCGTAGAAGTTAGTGGTGCTTCCTATTTCAAAACGTTTTGGGGCTTCCAATTTCTTATCTCTGAAACTTGCCAAGGCTGCTTGAAAATCTTAGAGAAAGGGGATGTCGCAACTCTTCATGTTGTTTGCTTCACTATTCAGTGCTTGTCAGTTTAAAGTGGGGGATGAAGCTTTTCTTTTCCATTTATATTGGTGTTCAGTGGATTGGGTGCCCATCAACCTTCTGTTTTGTTTGTTCTCCAGCAATACTTAAGACTTGGGGGAAATACAAGCCTTCAAAAAGTAAAGCATTATATACAATACTACAAAATAAATAAATAAAGCACCACCTTCAGATGAAAGAAAATCAGCTTCCTCCAGACTCTGCTGCCAAAAAACATGTGCCACTTTTAATATTATTCCATAGCATAGAACTAAACAAATTGAACTATGAACAGGACTGTCTTTTTCCCTTCCCCCCCCCCCCCCCCCCCCCCGTGCCTTAGGCAAGCTGAACAAAGCTGTTTTATTCCCTTCCCCCCCCCCCCCCCCCCCCCGTGCCTTAGGCAAGCTGCTAGCTATATCACTTTTCCTCTTAATTCTCAGTCTGCAGCTTTTTGATGCATCTTGCAAATTCGATGTTAAAGCTACAGAGATTATAAAAAGTGACATGAATGTTCTAAAGCTTTTATGTGAAACCTAAACTTCTTCACAATACTTTATTGTTCTTTCTTTCTATTTCAGCTCTGTACTACATAGAGAATGTCCTGACAAATGTGCAGTCTTCTCCTGAAATGAAGAACATTTGCAAGACTCCATGAACTCTTTAATTCCAGTGTCACATCTAGAGTTTGATAGAAATGGCCCGGGATGCCAGATCTTCACAATTAATTAAAAAAGAGGAGATTAGCAAAAAAACCCAGAATCCTGTTAAAAAGAAATCTTGCCAAGGAATAAAAGATGCCAAGAAAGAGTCCTCAAAGAAAGAGTGTCCTACAAGCTGTAGAAAGTTAATAGAAGACCAGAACGATGGCAAGAAAAAATCCCAAAGACGTAAACCTCCATTAAGTTCGCCATGCCGATTTCTCCGGAGCAGTGTAACCAAAGCCTTTTCTGGAACATCTTGGATGAACCTGGAATTAACTGACAATGTTCTCTTCCACAACCAGCCACCTTTGAGCTACGGTGGGTTCTCCATGACTCTCCGCAGGAAGCCGTTTTCCCATAGGCTGTTTCAAGCATCGACAATCACAAAAGCTAAGAAGAGTGGCCCAAGTAAAAGACAGAAAGCCAGGTCGGGAATTTCCTCTGCACTAGAAAGGAAAGAAGTTGAACAGACTACAAGAGCTTTTGCACGAGATTTAAACTTGAATAGTGAATTACCTTCTCCCGAAGGAGACAAGGCCCCATGTTCTCAGGAAGCAGGCTGGTCCTCTGTAGATGATAATCAAGCCAAAAAGAGAGGGATAATACACCCCTCAAAAATTTCTGTTTCTAATAATGGTGTGACGGATACTTGTAATTCAGGAATACTAGAAGAAGAACACAGATGTGAAGAATTTGTTTCCTGTGAGCAGGCCCTGGAAGATTTGTTTACTAATACCTCAAATGAAATTTTGTCTGAGCCTCTTCTCCACCAATTACACCTTGACTTTGACACTACTTTAAGGGTACAGGAAGATGAATTGGGGACATCCGTAGAACCGTATGCGAAGAGTAACCTGAATTTACCTCCTGTCCCCCCAGAACATTTCTGTTCACATTCCTTTTCCATGTTGAGCCTTTCCTCAGAACAAGACCTGGCGTTGCCTAATAAAAGTCCGGAGACTTCTCTGGAACCTCATTCCAAAACTGGACATGATACGGTGCTACATCCCCGTGAATCCGATGCTGCCGTTTTGATTACCTCTGAACTGATCTCAAAATTGCATCTGGATGACCCGTGTGCGCTACCGGAACCCCTGAACAAACCAGATGCTGAGCTTCCTTTTGCAGAAGAGAAGTATTTGCAGTGCGCCTCTGGATCAGAAGGTTGCTTAAAAGAACCAGACCTTGTAGGAGACACCCCTATACCAGAGGACTTGGTGCTGGTGCCAAGCAACCAAACATTTGATTCTTCTCTCCACTATAGCTGTGAGCAACCAAATGAACAGTCAGTCTGTGAACAGATTTCTAGCATTTCTTTGAGTAATTTCATCTTGGATGACCTTGAACGGATTGCTGCAGAAACATTCAGTTTAGATCCAGCCTCTGCACCCTTTCATCTAGATAGAAACACCACTAGCCCAGACAGCAGGGAAGTGTCTAAAGAAAGTTTTTCACAATCCCCTAATGCAAGGTTGCCCTTGGGTGCAGGAGAGGGGAAAGAGCCAAGGACAGTGCCATCTAACAAGTCCATTTCAAGGCAATCAGATCCCTTGTTACAGCTGGGAAGAGATGGAAAAATCACAAACTCTCCCCAGGATCCCAAGAAATGTGACACCAACACAGTGGTGGCATCCGAGCCCTCATCTTTTGAATCTTCAACTGGTGGGTGCCTTGCCTCTTTGCAACCTGTGCTGGAAAAGAAAAAAAGAAGGCGTTGTGGAGTTTGTGAACCTTGTCTGCGGAAAACTAACTGTGAAGAGTGTAGCTGCTGTAGGAAACGCAAAACTAGCCACCGGATATGTAAAAAGAGAAAATGTGAAGAACTGAAGAAGCCCCCACTGTCCATTCCACCCTCAAAGCAGCCTGCAGAGGTAAGCAGATTTGTTTCAATATTGCTTGAATTACTGGAATTTGTTTTTAAGTGTCTGAAATATGTTTGTCCTTAATGAGAAATAATGGTAGGATTTCCGATTGTATGAGGTACACTAAAATCAAACAAAGCAGAGCTGTCCAACCTTGACCACTTTTAAGGCATGTGGACTTCAACTTCCAGAATTCCCCAGCCAGCACATGGCCAAGGTTGGACACCCCTGACCTAAAGTTTTGCATGTAAATTCTGTTACAGAGCAGGCATTAAGTAGAATGTATTTCACATAATTTTTGAGCAATTAAGAACAGAAGTTTCAAAAGAGTTGGTCAGTTGAATACCTTGTTAGCAAATATCATTCAAAATATCTCTTAGTATTTACCGTAATTGTGATTAATGTTTTGAAGGAGATGGTTAACATTCCACTCTGTCCTAGAATAGAATAGAATAGAATACCAACTGTCTTTATTACTTATTTTTCTAGCTAGAGTTTGGTTCACAGCTGTTGGCTGTGTCCTGGTCTCTTGTTGGTTGGCTCACTAAGCTTGGCTGGCTGCTTGCTTGTTTAGAATAGAATGAAATGAGCTGGAAGGGACCTTGGAGGTCTTCTAGTCCAGCCCCCTGCTCAAACAGGAGAACCTATACCAGTGATGGCGAACCTATGGCATGCGTGCCACAGATGGCATGCGTGCCACAGATGGCACACGGAGCCATATCCGAGGGCACGTGAGGCATTGCCCTATGTCAGCTCCAGCGCGCCAGCTGATTTTAGGCCTTGGGGAAGGCCGTTTTTGCCCTCCGGAGGCTTCAAGAGGCTTCCCTGAAGCCTCCGGAGTGCGAAAAACAGCCCAACGGGCAAACCGGAAGTCCGTTTTTCCGAACTTCCGGTTTGCCCATTGGGCCGTTTTTCGCTGTCCCAGGCTTCAATGAGGCTTGTGTGCATGCGCAGGGGGCAGTGCGGGGTTGTGCACATGCGCAGGGGGTAGCGCGGGGGTTGTGTGATGTGCGGGGGGAGGGAATGGGTGTGGGCACGTGCGCATGCGCTAGCGCGCGCACACACCCTTTTGGCACGCGAACCAAAAAATGTTTGCCATCACTGACCTATACTATTTCAGATAAGTGACTGTCTAGAGTCTAGACTCTTCTTCCAGTGATGGAGTGCTCACGATTTCTGGAGGCAAGCTGTTCCACTGGTTAATTGTCCTCATTGTTAGGAAATTTCTCCTTAATTCCAAGTTGCTTCTCTCTTTGATTAGTTTCCAACCATTGTTTCTTGTCCTGCCCTCTGGTGCTTTGGAGAATAATCCTGTTCTATTCTAATAATTGAATGTTGCTGGTTGGATTTATTTCAAGATGGTAGTGCACTTCCAATATGGAGTGCATTCAGAAAAACTGTCTGCCTTGATTTCAAAACTTTTCTGTTTCCTTTTACATTTTGTCTTACAGCTGTTGTCTTGTAGTCTTTTAGAGCAGGGCTCCATTGTCAAGTCTGTAGCTCCAGAGTAAGCGGAAAGAATTGCCCTATTATGCTTCCTTTCACCATCTATTCTGTTGGAACTGCAGGTAGTCCCCAACTTACGACCACAATTGAGTCTAAAATTTCTGTTGCTAAGCAAGATAGTTAAGTGAGTTTTCCTCCATTTTATGACCTTTCTTTTTTTATTTCTTTTATTTAAACAAACATTAAAAACATTGGACACAGTGTGACCACCCTGTTTGGTCATTTCTTTACATAATATTTACATAACAACAAATACAATTATTGCTCCTCATACATTGCTATTTTGATCTTACATATATATCCCTCATCGTTAATTATTTACATATCTAAACCTTATCCGATTTCCGTTCTTCAGATCCATAGTCTCTACTTCTCCGCATTTTATGACCTTTCTTGTCATAGTTGCAAGTGAATCACTGCAATGGTTAAGTTTGTAACAGGGTTGTTAAGTGAATCTGGCTTCCCCATTGACTTCACTTGTCAGAAGGTTGCAAAAGATGATCACATGACCCCAAGACACTGCAACCGTCATAAATACATGCCAGATTCCAAGTGTCCAAATTTTGATCATCTGTCCATAGGGATCATGACGGTCATAAGTGTGAATAAGTTATAAATCACATTTTTCAGTGCCTTTGTATCTTCGAACGGTTACTAAAACAACTACTTGTATGTATTTTTCCCCCCTCTTGCCTTAGTCTAAATTTTCTGTGATACCCAGAAATGCAGCCTTTCTACTGTATTGTTACAACCAATTCAAGGGTGGGAAACCTAGAGCTTTCCAGATGTTGCTGGACTACAACTTCAGCTTACTGCATCATTGGCTATGCGCAGAGATAGATCAGTACCACTTGGGAAGGCAGATGTTTCCCACCTTTGAATATTACTCTATGCTTGATTATTTCTGTTAATTAACAACCTGGTCCTCTGGCATCATGATAATTTAGTCACCAGAAATTTTTTTTTAAAAAAAAGTAAAATAATAAAATACCATTTGATTGGTAACCAGAACAAATGTATTGATTTGGCTTTTATTGCATCTTCATTGCTTTTATAACTAACTCAAAACAGTGAAATGTATAAAAGACTAATAATCCTGAAAAGAGGAGAAAATATATGTAATTTCTCATCTTTTTTTCTGAAATAGAGCAATGTATTGTTGTGGTTTATCACAGTAAAAATAGCTCTCTTCAAACAGAAGGAATTAATGTGCTTCGGGGCTACTTTAAGAGAGAATCAGATGTGATTCTGTGGCATATTGCAAGCCTGGGATTTCTCAGAGATGTCAAGCAGAGATCCAGGCTGCCTCTGAGTTTAGCCAGAGGATGGAGCTATAAGCAAATTGGCCAGACCAGCAGGAAGCATTTAGCCCAGACAATAATGTTAGAAGGGAAGCTGGTTTTAGTTTCCTTTTCTAGTTTATTTTACCTTTGCCAAACAAAACCTTGAATTTTTCTGTTCCCTGGGGGTCAATCCAGTATATCAAAAGAAGTTTTACAGCAGATCTAGGAGCCTGAATGACTGGGAGCATCCCTGAACTCTGATGTCGTTTAAATTCAATCTGAAGTATTTTGCTGGAAAAATATGCTCCTATATTGATATTAATCTTTTCATGTCTCAGCTGAGGAAACTATTTCTTCCTCCTTGCACTTGAATAGGCTATTTAGCTGACGGGAAATGTAGACTTATTCAATTTTGAGTTTCCTTCAGCATTGTAGATGCTATTAGTGTCTTGGGCAGTATTCAAAGAACACTTGTGATAATGCAAGGCTAGGGTCTGTCAAATTGAATTCATTGTGATTGTAATGGTTGATGGAAAAGAATAATCTTTCCTGTAAAGTGTGGATCAGCTCTAGGATCATTCATGAATGGGAGTGTTACGCCACTTTACATGGGTGCATTTGATGTTACGATAAACCAAAATTTGTTCATTCAGTCAATTTACATTGTCGCCCACATAACGTATGACTGAGAGTGGTGTACACCTTAAAACAACATATTTATTTGCTTTAGACCAGGGGTGTCAAACTCACGTCGTCACGGCGGTGTCACGTGACTATCTGGACTTTCCCTCCTTTGCTAAACTGGGCATGGGCGTGGCCAGCGCATGATGCATCTGGCCCGCGGGCCAGGAGCTTGACAGCCCTGCTTTAGATAATTTATATAACCACTCCTCTTAAATAAGTAACTCTGCAAAAATAAAATAGGGATACTATCAAGATCACGTGAAGGGTTAGTACTGCTTTATACTACTTTGATAAGACCACACCTGGAATACTATGTCCAGTTTTGGTCATGATGAAAGGAAAAAAGATGTTGAGATTCCAGAAAGAGTGCAGAGAAGAGCAGCAAAGATGATTAGGGGAAAACATACAATTAACTGTTGCATGAACTGGGTGTGTCTAAATGAAGAGAAGAACAAGGGGTGACTTCATAGCAATCTTCTAGTATTTGAGAGGCTGCCACACAGAAGAGGGGGTTGACCTTTTCTCCAAAGCACCTGATGGCACAACAAGAAGTAACAGATGGAAGCTTATCAAAGGTAGATCCAACCTAGAACTAAGGAGAAATTTCCTGACAGTGAGAACAATTAATCAGTGAATGGCTGGTCTCCAAAAGTTGTGGATGTTCCATCACTGGAGGCTTTTAAGAAAAGACTGGACAGCCACTTGTCAGGAATGGTATAGGGCCGTGATGGCGAACCTATGGCACGCGTGCCAGACATGGCATGCAGAGTCCTCTCTGTGGGCACGTGCGCTGTTGCCAGCTGATCTTCCGGGTTCTGGCGCTCCACCATGTGGGCACGCACATGCGCGCGTGCACGCATGCACTCCAGTTTTGGCACTCGGTACCGAAAAGTTTAGCCGTCACTGGTATAGGGTCTCCTGCTTGAGCAGGGGGTTGGACAAGAAGACCTTCAAGGTTCCTACCAACTCTTATACAGTTACTGTTAAAATATCATAAACTATAATAAGACTAAAATACAATTTCACCAGAGCCAATTCAGCTACACCCCAGCCAATTCAGCAAACAATCAATCTGGATAGATTTACAAGACTCCAGATCTTATGTGTGCTATAGCTGCTACCTCCTGTTATATTTTCTTACATAAAATTATAATTTCAATACTTCTTCCTGATTGGGATTGCAAAGCAGAGTTTTTGTAAAACACAATATATCCTTGAAGAACATCAGGGGTCACTGCAAAGGTGCCAATTTGACCAGGCAAACTAGAAAAAAAATATGGTCAGTGTTCAAACTGTGAAAGAGATTTGAGTCCAAATGATATATGTTGCCTTATTACAGTCCTTAATGAAAATGCAAATTGAATTCAAGTAAAACTTCCTTACATATCTTTTTAATTTTAGAAGGGGTTTTGGATTCTTATCCTCTTTCAAAGAGACAGCTTCTTTTTCCTAGCTAATTTTATGAGCTGATATAAATCTAGGATGGACCTTAAAGATTTATAAATTCTGCATCTTCCAGAAATCTTGTCCACACCATCAGTATGCCTAGTTGCTCACTCTCATCCTATTTTCTTGAGGTGCAAATTTTTTATTGAAGCCAAGGGAATGAAATAATACAAATTTAGGATTGAACAATCTGAGAATAAGAGAATAAGAGCAGCATACACACGTTCTGTGGTTCAGTCTTGCTGTCTGTCCTAAATTGTAGGTCAGTCCCTTGAAGTAGTTTGTGAATGGTTGCCCTCATCTTTCCTAATATCCTGAGTGTCATAAACAAGCTATTGTCAAATTACAGTTGTAAAGATGTATTAAGATGCAGGATTTGGGAGTATCATGCATTTTTACTCAAATTTGAAAATAGCTACATATGTGAACATTCAGTTCTCTGTAATTTCAGATGCTTTAAAACTTGGTGTAGAATTAATGCTAATTTTATTACTGGTTAAAATCTGATAAGGTTGTAGACATTATAAAATGCAAAAGTTCATGCAGTGTTTTCAGCAGAGTAAAACTGAATCAAGTCCAGGCAAGTTCATCGGGCTGAAAATGGTGTTTTCTCAGGCTTGGCAACTTGAAGATTTGTGGACTTCAACTCCCAGAATTCCCTAACCAGCATGTTTTATCAAATGTGTTAACAAGCTAGAACAAACTATACTTGTAAGACATATTGTATTATAAGCCAAGACAATGTTCTGGTTTCTCAGGTAACCTCCAGGAGTATGTGATTTAGGTGCTAAATTAGGGGACTGGACAGGGAAAAAATACCAAAAGAAAAAACATTAATTAAGATTAAAACTACAAGAATAGGACAAAATGACTTTATTTCAGTCCATACTCCCTGAGACAGTTGTTTGTGCTGTGGATGCTTCCAAAATTGTATTGCCCAATTTTGATGATGCCAGATTATGGTATGATACAGTGGTGAAATCCAATTTTTTTTACTACCGGTTCTGTGGGCGTGGCTTGGTGGGCGTGGTGGCTTGGTGGGCATGGCAGGGGAAGGATACTGCAAAATCTCCATTCCCACCCCACTCCAGGGGAAGGATACTGCAAAATCCCCACTCCTGGGGGAAGGATATTGCAAAATCTCCATTCCCACCCCACTCTGGGGCCAGCCAGAGGTGGTATTTGCTGGTTCTCCGAACTACTCAAAATTTCCGCTACCGGTTCTCTGAACTACTCAAAATTTCTGCTACCGGTTCTCCAGAACCTGCTGGATTTCACTCCTGGTATGATATGATTTTCTGCAAAGTTTTGGTGGGAAATGAAAGAAAATAGGTGTGTTATTCCTTTGCTAGATTTAACACAACTAACAAGCATTAAATTATCCCTTCTCCACATAGGAGTGGGAAGAAATATGCATTGCATCCTTGTAACAATATCCTTAAAACAGTGCCATGAACTGGATGGCCCTAATCTACTTTTGCCATATTTCTTGATTCTCTGAAAACTCCCAAACTAGGATAGGGGCACAATAAATAATCCCTTCCCCTCTTATTGTTTTCATTATTATAGAGTTTGATCTTGCTTTTCTATATCCTTCACATTTTGTTTATATTATCCACCAACTTTTGTAACCCATTATCAGTAATATATCCCATGAGATGCCGTACCTCTCTGTGTTTTGGTGAACTGATGATCTTCAACTGATTTGAAATTATCCACAGGGATTAAGGATCCCAGACTCACATGGAAGAACATTAACCACATAATAAACACACAGCCAGGTACTGGTCACTGTAATGTTAGTTGCCTCAAAGTGAAGGATTATATTTGGGCAAACTTCACACTACTTGAAAAATAATGCCTAAAATTTTAGTATTCTCCATAGTGGGTTGAGATAGCATCCATGAATGGGTTAACTCTTGCCTTCAGCTGATTGGACCGAGTCTGTCAGAGCTGAAAACCCCACCTCTGTTGCTAGGGCTTCCAGCTTTCGACTCTGTCCTCAGCGTGGATGGACGTGTGAAAGTGTTCTCCATTCCTGAACACTATTTCTACCTTGAGCCTTTAATTGCGATCTATTTGCACTGTGAGTTAATCCAACTGTCTCACTTTTCCATTGTAGTGAGTCACTGGCCTGATTACTAGGACTGATTCCTTGGCTTGATTCCTTGGACTGGTTACTTGGACTGTCTCTTGGACTGTGTTTTCGGATTGAGGCCAGCCACTTCGGTGGCTGGGATCCTCTCCTCTTATCGATTCTCCTTGTCCTTTCATCGACTCAGGAGTCCGAATTCAACCCCTCGGCTTTCTAGACTTTAGGCAGAGAGAGCGGGGTTGCGAGTTGCACTGCGAGCGAGGCGGGCTGTTGTCGGTGGCCATTTTGGAAGCCGCGCGTTTTAAAAGGTTTTACCTTGCCGTTCCGAGCTTCGGCTCCAATCGCCTGCCGCTTGTTTAGCTTGGGGGTGCCTGCCTTACTCAGGAGCCTTGCGCTCCCTTGCTGTTTTGCCACTTACAACTGCCCGACTGGAGAAATAATCAGGCTCGTGAGGTCGCACAGGAGTGTACCGCTCCAAGCCCTCAGACCAGTTGCGGGCGGCAAGTCAGGAGTCTAGCGCTCCACTCCACATTCCCCCAGCTCGCCGCCATTACTCAGAGCAGGAGTTTCGTGCTCCTCTTTCTTCCAGGAGTCTCGCGCTCCTTTGCAAGCGGAGAGGCAGAATTTTTGGGCCATCCCACTCTCCAGAGTCCTGGTCCCGGTGTGCCGACGCCTCTAACAAGCCGCCATTTTGTGCCACTGCTCGAAGTCACTCCGACACCATTTTAAGCAGGCGCCTCGGTGAGCCTCAGTCCTGACTGATCAAGGCACGCTCGATTATCGGGAGCTTCGCGCTCCACTTAACGATGGTCACACAGTCAACAGCCACACAAGGGAATACCAGGCTGCCCAAAACGGGCTCAGTGGGCCTTGTCCCATAGCCTTACACAGCCCTATTCAGGAGCTTCGCGCTCCAGTTTCCAGCGCAGTGCCTGCGATATTCCGGGGCTGTCCAGAGCAGAACAAGTTCAGGTCCTATGACCACTAATTTGAGCATTGGTGGAGGCCTTGTTCAAGGCCCTTCCAATATGGCTGACAAATCAGATGCCAGGGGGCATAAAAGATCGGCTTCGGCCAATCGCCCTGACTCTCAGGGTAGCAAGGCCGATAAGCGCTCTAAAGCCGCCGAAAAAGACAAGCGCAGGAGGGACAAGGCTCTCAATAAGATATGCACAAGATCTGACAAGGGAGACTCCCACCCCTCTACCTCTCAGCCTGAGGCACACCAGGCCGCTCCGGTTCCCTCCAGGGCCCCTTCTACCACGGGCTCAGTGGAGCAGTTGTTAATTGACATCCACATGTCCAATGCCGATCAAACTGACCTTTGGGGTCCGCCCCCGGAAAGGCAGACTGCCGCTGCCCATAAGGCCAGGGCCAACCCCCCAGCCACCTTCACCCTGACTGCGGCCGGGCTCCGGCCAGAGCAAGACCCAGTCCCAGCGACCTCAGCCGACATGCAATCCATGACTGCCGACGCCGTCAAATAAGGCATTGCGGTGGGGATCCAACAGCTCCACCGTGCAGACTACCTGACCTCGGCGCCGCTCTCGGACCGCGGATACGACCTGCAACATTGGTCTCAGGGGGACTGTGGTGACTTACACAAGACTTACCTCTCTGACCACTCTTCCCGCAGTCACGACCAGGCATCCGATGACGACGGCCTACAAGACCTACAATTGTCAGACGACAAAGAGTCGTTGCCGGATCAGCCTTCCTTCACAGGACTTTTCCCGCCTGGCTTGTTTAAATCACTTCTGCACAAAGCCATTACTTCGGCGAATTTGGGCAACCCTCCGTCCGAGCCACAGAAGGAGAAACCGGGGTCCCCGGACCCACTCTTCTCAGGCCATGGTCCAGGCCAACATGGTCCCGGCATCACAGCTTTTTGTGGACATTGTGCATCAACAGTGGTTGTCACTGTCGTCATGTCCAAATCCCACTTCAACGGAGAAGAAATTTAGGACCCGGCCTCGCAGGATCCCTCCTGTCTCCACCTGTGGACGTTCCCGTTGTGGCACTCCATCAGTCGGCCGCCATGCCGGGAGAGACGGAGGAACTCCTCCAAACTGAAGATAGAAGGACAGAGTAGGCGCTGCAAAAACCTCATTTGGCTGCAGCGTGGGCAGTCAAGGCCGCGACCTCCGCCTCGTTCTTCACTCACACCTCCCTCCTCTGGTTGCGTCAGCTACAGGCCAGGCTTCCACCCTCGGATGTCAGAGCACAGCAAGACATTAACAAACTTACAGCGGCGGCTCAATTTTCTGCGGACGGTACGCTGAACGCGGCGTGTTTCGTGTCAAAGGCCATCAGCTCGTCCGCAGTACCCCGCCGCATGCTCTGGCTCCGGAACTGGCAAGCTGACGCACACCACAAGTGGCACCTTGCCTCTGCCCCCTTTTCGGGACAAAAGTTGTTTGGGGAGGCTCTTGATCCCATTCTAGTGGAATCAAAGGACAAACGTAAGGTGCTCCCCTCCCTGTCTTGGAAGGGTGGGTCTCGGCCCCAGCCTTATTTTCGACGCCCTTCCTTTCGTCCCTATGAGCAGGGTCCAAGCTTTCCAAGACCTTCAGGTCAGTACGGGGGTAGGCAGAGGCAACAGAACGACAGAACCCCCCGAGGCAGGCAACCCAGATGGCCCTTTCGGTGTGGGGGAGGTCGCCCCTTTTGCCGCCCCAAGTGATTGTGCATCATCTATCCCCATCGGCGGCCGCCTAGCTTACTTTGCCAACCGGTGGGACAAAGTCACCTCAGATGTCTGGGCAAGGGAGACGGTCAGGGCGGGCCTCTCCCTGGAATTTCTCTCCCCCCCTGAGGTTCTTCATCCGCTGCCCGGTTTCCAACTGTGCTTCGAAGAGGGCTCTCATGGAGGCAGCTATTCGTCACCTGCTGGAAATAAGAACTATACAGCAGGTGCCGGAGAGTCAGCATGGGCAGGGATTTTACTCCATACTCTTCGTGGTTCCGAAGGCCTCGGGCGGGTGGAGAGCGATTCTCGACCTGAAACGCCGAAACCGTTACATCATCTATCGACGGTTTAAGATGCACTCATTGTCATCCATCCGTGGAGGCGTGTGAGAGGGTGACTTCCTTTCTTCCATAGACCTTACGGAGGCGTACCTGCATATCCCGATACTGCCCCTTCACCAGCAGTATCTTAGATTTTGTTATGCAGGTACCCACTACCAGTATAGGGCCCTCCCGTTCGGTCTTTCTTCTGCCCTTTGCGTGTTCACAAAAATCCTGGCGGTTCTTGCGGCCCACCTTAGGGCTCTTACCATGCGTGTCCAATGTTACCTAGATGATATTTTAATCCAGTCTTCCTCGGCTCAGCAAGCGAGGGGAGATCTCCAGGTAACAGTTCAGACCGTAGGGCACCAAGGGTTCTCTATTAACAGAGAAAAGAGCCATTTATCGCCGTCAAACCGCATTGTACATCTAGGGGCGGAAATTGACTCCCTTGAGTGTAGGGTGTATTTGTCCCAGGAGCGACAGGTCAGTCTTAGGGAAATGTCTGCCCTGGTCCAACAGCAGCATAGGGTTCCCCTAGCATTGCTCTCCACGCTCCTGGGCAAAATGATTTCCAGTATCAACATCATTCCCTGGGCACACCTACATTCCAGAGGCCTCCAATGGTTTCTTTTACCATTCCAGAGAACAGCCGCAGCAACTCATCGGCCAAGGTCCTAGTTCCCAGGGAGGTCCTTCGTTCTCTGAATTGGTGGAGGTCTCCTGCAATAACAAAGGGATGTCTATTCCACGAGCCGCAGAGGTTAGTGATTATGACAGACGCCAGCCTGCTCGGGTGGGGAGCAGTGTCCCAGTCCTCCATGATCCAGGGTCGCTGGACATCAGCCAAACGCCAGTGCAGTATCAACTGGCTAGAGCTGCATGCTGTGAACCTGGCCCTTCGCCGCCTTCAACACCTGACGTCCGGCAAGCACATTCTAGTGCTTACGGACAACGTAGCGGCGAAGGCACACATCAACAGACGGGGGCACCAGGTCACGGACCCTCATGACGGAAGCCAGGAGACTGGGGCTTTGGGCGGAGCGTCACCTCCATCTTGGCAGACCACATCTCCGGGATGTCCAATGTGCAGGCAGACTTCTCAGCCGACAGACCATCGACCACGCCGAGTGGCGCCTGCATCCGGACATCTTTCAACAACTGATGAGCCACTTCGGTCATCTGGAAGTCGACCTTTTCGCCACCCTGGAGAACGCTCAGCTGCCAAGATTCTACTCCATGTTCCGGACTCCGGACGCGGAGGGGGTAGACGCCTTGTGTTGCCAGTGGCCTCCTGGCCTGTTATACACCTTCCCCCGCTGCCCTTGCTTCCGAGGGTCATCTGGAAAATTTTGGAACAGCAGGCGGAAGTCGTTCTGTTGGCTCCACACTGGCCCAGGAGGGCCTGATTTGCGGACCTAGTGGCCTTGTCTGTGGCCCAACCCTGGAGAATCCCTCAGCACAAGGCCTCCCTCAGCCAGGGGGCATTGGTCCACCCGGACTGCCAGTGGTTCCGACTGACCGCCTGGCGCTTGAGTGGAGCGCCCTGAGGCGTGACAACATCTCCTCTACGGCCATCGCAACCATCCAGGCCTCGCGGAGACCTTCCACCCAGCAAATATATGCGGCCACCTGGAAGGCATACTGCACCTGGTGTGCTAAGGCCAGCCTCTCACTGCTACAGGTCTGCATTGGCAAAATCCTGGATTTCCTCCAGGACGGCCTGGACAAGGGGCTGTCGCCCAACACTATCCGGAGGCAGGTGGCGGCCCTGTCCTCTGTCCTTACATGCGGGTCACTGGAGTCCTTGGCGCAACATCCAAACATCCGGCGCTTCATCAGGGGTGCAGTCAATCTGGCCCCCCCTGTGGTTCACCAGTATCTCACCTGGGACCTCTCCAAAGTCCTCAACTCTGACCAGTAGCCCATACGAGCTGTTGGGCTCGGCCAGCCTGCGCCATCTGACGTACAGAGTTGTGTTTTTGGTGGCAATCACGTCAGCTAGGCGAATTTCAGAACTGGCGGCCCTGTCAGTCCGGCCTGACCTTTGCATCTTTCACCCGGACAGGGTGGTGCTTCCCCTGGACCATTCTTTCATTCCCAAAATAAATTGCTGGTTTCATAGGGCGCAGGAGCTGGTGCTGCCCAATTTCTGCCCCAGGCCGGTCCATCCTCTGGAAAAGCGCTGGCATAAGCTGGACGTTCAGAGAGCACTCCGTACCATGTTTCCCCAAAAATAAGACCCTGTCTTATATTTTTTTGAACCCCGAAATAAGGGCTTGGCCTTATTTTCGGGGGCTTTATTTTTTCCCTCCCCCCGTACCAGTATGAGGAGGGGAGGGGTGAGCGGCCTCTCGTGCCAGCTTCCCGAAGGGTCACAACTGGCCACCCCACCATTCACAAAACAGCTGATTCGCGGGTGCCACTCAGGCCGCCTCCTCCAGCAAGCGTGGCCACTTTTGCAGCCAATTGCGGCTGCAAAAGAAGCCGGAGGCCAAGCGATGCACCCCACATGCCTAACACCCTCCTTACCTAACAGTGACAGTCACAGCAGGCAATTCCGTCCACGGAACAGCTGCCTCGTGGGTGCCGCTCCGGCCGGCGCCTCCAGCAAGCGCAGCCGCTTTTGCCATCCATTGCGGCCACAAAAGCAGGAGGAGGCCAAGCGATGCGCCCCACGCGCTGGCCTTCCAAAGGGTACTGTAGCAGCAGCTATCTACAATTTTTTTTACCATTATTTCATCCCAACCCATGTGGCCCAGCACAGTACTGGGCCATGTGGTCGGGACGAAATAAGGGTTAAAAAAAGTGTGGATAACTGCTGCTACAGTACCTTTCGGAAGGCCGGCACGAGGCGCGAGTTTCCTGCTGCAGAAGTGGCTGCGCCGGAGGAGCTCTTTTGGGAGAGAAGGCAAAGGGGAAGCGATCAGCTTCGCCTCGCCCCTCGCCCCTTGCCCTTAGCCCCCTTCGGCTCTCCAAGGGTCTCTCCCAGAACCAAGCTCTGGTGGAGCTCAAGCAGAGAAGTGGCCCTCAGGCTTTCAGGAGCAAAGTATCAGGTAAGACCAACACCCCTTCTCAAGAGAGGGATACAACAGCATATTTTTATTTATTGATTGAATTTGTATTGCCGCCTATTCGCCCATGGCGACTCAAGGAGGCTTACAGAATATAAAACCACATTTAAAACAGTAAAAACTAACAAAAAGAATCAAATATATTAATATAGTACAATATAACAAAATCACCCCCACCTCCCCCCCCCTGCCCCGGCGGCGGCAGATCACACGAGCCATTTAATGGGCTCAATCCCGCTCTGGGTTCCCCAGGCCCGCTGGCAGAACCAGGTCTTCAGCGCCTTCCGGAAGAGTATTAGAGTGGGGGCCATTCTAATCTCTGGGGGAATGATGTTCCAGAGAAGAGGGAGCCACCACAGAGAAGGCCCTTCTTCTGGGTCCCACCAGGTGTATCTTGGGGATATGACCCCACCAGGTGTACCTTGGGGATGTGACCCGCAACATTCCCTGCCTCCCCGCTCTGGATGGGTCGGGTAAATGTGACCGGCAAGAGACAGTCCCTCAGATAACCTGGTCCCAAGCCATGATATGATATATGATCCTAAACACCCCTCAGATAAAAACTGTGCAACTAAATCTCTGCTGAGAAAACTTTTTAAGGACAGCTGGTATAAATAGTGCCTCTCCAGAATAAAAGCAAGATCACCTGATTTGGGGGTATACCTGATTTGGGGGCATTTGGGACAGTATAATATTAATGGGCCCAACGCTTACCAGAGAACTGCTCTTTTGAGAACAGGCAACATAATTTCATTTTTAATGTGTGCCAGTGTGCTCACAGTAAAAAATTACAATAAAGATTATCTTATATACTATCACCCAGTATTTTAAGATTTTAACTTGCTCCATCAGATGTCCCTTGAGCTGCCAAGCAAACAGAAGGATCCTAGTTTTGTAATTATTCATCTCCAATGTTTCATCTTGACAGCATTCAGCCAACATACGTAGAGTTCCTTTAAACCAATGGATATATAAGACAACAGTACTGCGTTAATAACATACAAATGTGTTGCAGTGTGTTTATTTGCTAGTACTGGAGGGTGATATGTGAAGCTGTTTAACCAAGTCACTACAGAATTAATACAGAAATTAAATAATGCAGTTCCACATAAATCATCTTTGCATAGAGATTTCTCTAGTGTAATGTCCCTGCACACTGCAACAAACTTTTAAGCTAGAATTTTAATACAGTTTACTCATCAACAATCGCATGTGTCAATCTCGGTGGATTTTTTAAGTTTGCACCACATACTTGATCTAGAGATAAAATCAAATGCAAAATTCATTGAAAGTGGCATATAATGTGGATGATCTCATTGTAGAGTGAGGTTTTGCTGCTTTACCCTTTTCTTCATACACTATTTCTTTTCCTTCTAATAAACAGCCTCCTATTCTTTTAACTCCTTTCTGGTGTTTTGTTTCAAAATTCATTTCCTTGGGCATTTTGATAGGGAGAAAAGAATTTTGCAACTTAAATATACAGTACTGTTTAATTTAATACTGTTTCCATTTCTTTTAATTGCATCAGGAATGTACTTTGTTCAGTCTAATTCTGTTGGTAAAATTATTACCCGTGCTTGGCTCTTAAGGCCATTGAAATAAACTGAAAAGGCCCATTCAGGATAAAAATACTTACCTCTGGATCCCCATTGTCGGGAATGTGCCACATGTTGTTATGAAATTGTTAATATTTAATTTTCATGACTCTGAGTTTACAGTTTGGTATAGTGGTTAAGGCATCAGGCTAGAAACCGGGAGATTATGAGTTCTTTTGGCTTAGAGAATTTGTAGACTGTTATGTTCTAACTGTTTAAACTGTGTTACATGGTTCCAACCAGGTCCAGCGTTTGAGCGGGAAAAAGCTCAAACGCTATTGGCTGGTCTGTCTGACAGCTCCCTATAAAAGGGCAAGCTGTCAGACTGCTCTTTGCTGGTTGCTGATACAAGAGCTGAAATAAAGAGCTGCTTGGAAGTCTGTCTCCTGTCATCTCTACCCACTATCTAACAGTGGCGACGAGGGCTTGGGCCAGGAGAACTGTGACTAGCTTCTTCAGCACTTTCAACCAGCCAGGCAG
>QLTV01014916.1:1956098-2016324 GCA_003457575.1 Thermophis baileyi | reverse complement strand
CTAGTAGGGCTCCAAAACGCCCCGCCTACCTGCGTGATTACGTATGCTGGACAGCTCCATCCAGGAGGGGAGGGGTGTTATGTTCTAACTGTTTAAACTGTGTTACATGGTTCCAACCAGGTCCAGCGTTTGAGCGGGAAAAAGCTCAAACGCTATTGGCTGGTCTGTCTGACAGCTCCCTATAAAAGGGCAAGCTGTCAGACTGCTCTTTGCTGGTTGCTGATACAAGAGCTGNCTAGTAGGGCTCCAAAACGCCCCGCCTACCTGCGTGATTACGTATGCTGGACAGCTCCATCCAGGAGGGGAGGGGTGTTATGTTCTAACTGTTTAAACTGTGTTACATGGTTCCAACCAGGTCCAGCGTTTGAGCGGGAAAAAGCTCAAACGCTATTGGCTGGTCTGTCTGACAGCTCCCTATAAAAGGGCAAGCTGTCAGACTGCTCTTTGCTGGTTGCTGATACAAGAGCTGAAATAAAGAGCTGCTTGGAAGTCTGTCTCCTGTCATCTCTACCCACTATCTAACATAGACTGAAGCAGTTCTTAAAAATTATAAATACATTTTTAAAAAACCTTGAAAGTCACACTCCCACTGCAACCTGGGACAGCCTGAAACTCTGTGCAGAAAGGTTTGGGCTGCCTTTGGCTGCACTAATTTGCACATTAGTTGATACTTTACACTTGAATGAACAGCGTGTGTCAAAACCTCAAGGCTTCCAGTGTGATTTGTCAAATTAGATTAACCGTGCAGTCCCACACATTTACTTGAAAATAAGCTTCATTGTCTTCAGTGCAGCTTTTTACTGTGTAAGTTTTTCTAGGATTTTTTTTTCATGCTAAGAGCAGATCAAGGGTGAGAATTGGAGTCATCTAGTATGACCCTTTACCCTTCTCTCTCCAGCCCCAAATATTTCTGTCTCCTAAATAGGCTCCACCTGCATTTGAAGGCTTTGGAGAAAATCATCCTGGTTTTGTTCACTGTCAGATGAAATTCCATCAATAGTATTGACTTTCCCCCTAAAGCTGTAATACTTTACACGGTTGAAAACAAATTCCATTAAAGAAAGGCCTGATGATTAAGAAAGTATGCATAAGATTGGACTGCATACATTTTCAATTTTGTCACAGCAAAAATAAATAAACAAATCAATGCTATATTATGCCTTTTTTCTTTTTTTTACAAAAAGCTTTTTTTTTTTTTTTGAGGGATGAGGCATAAATCCTAAAGCAGCCAAGCAATTTACAACATTTCAGGTTGTAAATCTGAATCAGCAATTTTTGATGCCAGCAATACTAGATTCTTTGTGGATCGTCAGAGAGATTTGGAAATAGGAGGTGTTGTTTTGAAATTTAAGGTAGACTTCCAATCATGTCATTTTGAGACAGTTCTTCAAAATGGTATCCCTGAAGGCTCAATTCTGTCTCCAAGGAGCTTATAGTGCTTACGTAAAATTGGGAAATCATTAAGAGATCTGAAGCTGGGTGATGATAAATTCAATGTTAGTTAAGTCTGGGCCTCTCTTGAATGTCTGTCTGCAGGATAATTTTGTAAAGTGAGATTGAATTTAGATAATATTAGACAACCTATGACTCATCGGGTCATTATTTCAGAGTTATTTCCTTACCAGATTCCTCAATGTCTTCAACAATGGCAATGCATCCAATATGCTTCCTTCACTGGAAATTTTTTTTAAAAATTCAGGGACATATTCAGAGTGATATCTGCCTTGAAAATAGCCCATGTTGAACTATATAGCAAACATCAGGAGCTGACCACAGGAAATGTCTCATAACATTTTGTATAAAATGTTTTCATGATAATTTTTATGTCACAAAATGTTTCATAAAGTGTCAAATTTCAATTCCACAAGAATCCTGGATTTTGGACGGATTCTGTTTTTAGCCCATTTGATGTACCTTGATTCAAATTTTTTTAATTAATATAGTCCTTACATACACACAGCAACATTTATTGAGATAATTTGAGGAGCTTTCTCTGTAGCCTTCCAGATCTGTGAATGCTCTCCCTTCTAGTGGCTCTTTACTACCTTATGAAAAAAAATGTTTAAAAAAAAATTGAAAGAAGGTTTTCATATGTCAGTATTTAACTACAGTTCTATATTTTTATTGTAAACTGTTAAGTTACTTTGGTAATTGGGGACTAATGAGCTTAATAACCAATGTGCATGTGCGTGTGTGTGAATCAGGGGTGGGTTCCTCCCGGTTCGGACCAGTTCTCCCGAACCGGTAGCAGCCCGCTGGTGACGTCACGATGACATCACCGAACCGGATCGGTTGGTGCCGGTCCGTGGGGGCTGCCATCTTTTTTTTGAATTTTTTTTTTCCTTCTGAGCATGTGCAGAAGCCGACTTCCGGCACTGTGCATGCGGTTGCCATGTTTTTTTCGGCTTATGTTTTTTATTTTATTTTTTTCGGATTGTTACTGCGCATGCGCGGTGCGGGAGGGAGCGAACCGGCAGCGAGGTAAGTTGGAACCCACCCCTGGTGTGAATGTGTGTGAGAGAGACATATGTATATTTATTTGCAGCAAAATGTACTTCAGCACTTGTTTCATGTTTCTGTGTACATGCTTCTTGCCAACATGCAAATGCTTTTGGTTTAGGAAGAGCATAATTTATGAAGTGCCTTTTTGCTTTATTAAAAAATATTCAAACAATTCACCAGATGTCACAAACTGCCAAGCCTTCTGCAGGCTGATTTAAAATGTCTCCTAGTCCACTCTGCCCAGAATAAGATAATCTTGCAACATGCGGTCGAGAGTACGCATCCTTATTCTTTCTGAATAAATATTAGTATTTGATTCTCGGTTTGTAGCTACTGCTATAAACAAAAAAAATATTTTGAAGTATGTATCGGCTATCTGTTTTGGCACTTTCGACCTGATAACAAGTATCTTAACCTGACCTGTTAGACTTGGCAGGTTTTACCTTTGGTTGTGCTGCCCAGCAGAATGACAGCCATAAATTAGTCATGGTTCTTGAGTCACCTTCAGTGTCAGCCATTAACTAGCAATCTTTGCCATGATTGTGCATTGGGGTTTTGGGGAGGATGGGAATTGGCCATTCAAAATCATGTAATAGTTATCGAAGGTAGTGTTACTCTACAAGCACTTGGAAGGCTGAATCGCCTCCCACCCCAACTGCCAAGTCTGTTTTATCTCTTGCAAGAGTTGAAAAATGAGGTAAGAAAAGTAGAGCAACCCTGTTTTGCAGCCAACTCCTTTTTTTCAGTTTCTTTATTTAGAATCCCAAAGGAGAGCTTAATCATATGTTTACCTTCCCATTGAGGTTTGCATAATGCGTAGAGCCATTGTTCAGGTAAGATAATTTACAATAAACCAGGGATGGAAACCATAATTGAGGGGTTTGCTGTGGTCTTGATTTACGCTACTGTTAAGGCTTGGATCTCACACTAGGCAGAGTCTGCCGTGATTTAAAGCAGAGGTTAATATGAACCCAATCATAATATCATAAACCACAGATTATAGTTTAGTGTGCTATATGAATAGAGCCAGTTCTACTTAATTCAATAAACTATGGCTTTATGTGTTGTATTAAACACAGGTCCAAGATTGGCATGCTTATGTTTGTCTAATAAGAATATGGTACCAGAGCTTGAAAAGACCAGATCCGGGGACCTGCACTTACGGAAGTTGTTTTACAGAATGTATTCTTGAAATTATTTATCAGTGCCACTTTAGATAATAAACTATAAATATTTATGCAGTTGGTTTGCACAAAACATTCAAAAAATAGCCACCGGATTAGTCTGGACTGCCCAGCACGTTAGGCTAAAATGTAAATAGCTGATTTGTGATTGTATGTGAATGCCCCTTCTGACCTTGGGAGTGTGTGATAAGATTATTAGTAACACTCAGTTGCAATGGATTGCAAAGAGCAGCCTTATTTGAAGGGGAACACAATGGCAAAAGGTGATCTAATGTGACATTTTGTTTAAATCACAAACATTTTGGAAGTTAATTGAACTGATGACCGTTCACCCTTTTCTAGGGCTTGGCTAATAAATCCCATGTTCGGTATTAAGTCTTTATTCCAAGTCTCACTTTTATCTCTTGGCAAGAGTTTGTCGTAGGCGGGGAATTGTTGCAAATGAGATTGTACTGCATATCATTCGAAAACCACAACGTAGCAACTAGATAACAAAGGAGGTCTCTTCCCTGGAGCTCTTCCCGAGCCTGCCTAAATCGCCGACCCAGTCTTGGGTCGCGTTCCGAGGCTGGCTGTGTGACAAACGCAGTGGGTCACAAAGTAGCCCGCGGCAGTTCAGCCTCGCCGGTTACGCCAACCCAGGCGGTGTGTTTCCCTCCCTCTCGGGGAGAGGCAGCCCAGCAAAGTGAGTCCGTCCATTCAACCCGTATCCAGGTAGCTGCAGGTAAACGTGTCCCGAGAACCCAGCCGAGACCCGGGGCCGCTGGGAACCTGTTGAGCCCTCAAGAGGCGGCCGCCTCTGCCGCCTGCTCTCCCCGGGCGCCGCGCTCTTCGTTAACCTCGAGGCGCAGCCCCGGAGGGAGCGCGTGCTGCCGGCCGGCCAGAAGCAACCCCCGGTGCTGTCCTCGCCTCACCCGCGCCGGAAGCAGGACGGCGGTGCAGCCCTCGCCTTATAAAGGCAAAACGCGCCCGGGGAAGGAGGGGGCGAGTGCGAGCCTCTCGCCGGAGCATCGCCGCCGGGCGCCTTTAGCCTCGCGCCGGTGCAGCCAAAGACGGGGCTTCTTCCTCTGGTTCCTCGCAACACTTTTTCATTTTTTGCTTTTTAAAAAAACCGCAACAATAACACTTCGCTTCCGCCTCGGAGCCCCGTCTGCTTCCACCCCCCCCACCCCCCTCCTCTGCCTTGATTTCCCTCTGGTCGGATCCGCGGGCGAGGGGAGTGCCTGTCTTTGCTTTTGCGCCCGCCCTGCCCGTCCTCCTGGCTGCGCGCAAAGCCCACATAGGAGCCCCTTTGTTTGGGGAGCCGAGCGAGCGCTTTGGACAACGGCTTGCCTCGCTTTGTCATTGGCTCGGCCTTTTCTGGAGGTCCTTTTCCCCCACCCCCGCTCCCTTTTTTCTTATCCGTGTGTGTGTGTGTGTGTGTGTGTGTGTGTGTCTGTGTGTGTGTGTGTGTGTGTGTGTGTGTGTGTGCGCGCGCGCGGTTTGGACAACGGCTTGCCTCGCTTTGTCATTGGCTCGGCCTTTTCTGGAGGTCCTTTTCCCCCACCCCCGCTCCCTTTTTTCTTATTCGTGTGTGTGTGTGTGTGTGTGTGTCTCTGTGTCTGTGTGCGCGCGCGCGCGTGTGTGCGTAATAATAATCGCGAGGCATGCCTAGCACGTCCCTAGCGTTGGCAGGCAGGTTTTGTTGCGCTCTCCGAGCGGCCGCCGCCGCTGTGGCTGTGAAGCACCATGAGCATAATTTTGCCAAAGCGCGCTGAAGAAGTGCACACTCCGCACAGGGCTTTTCTGCAGAAGGAAGCAAGATGGCTACCCTGTGGCTTTCGCTGTGAAGAATGCCGAGCCTTCCTCAGCCCGACTTTTGAGCTGGGGGAAAGGTGGTTTGTTTATTTCCCCCCCCCACCTCTTTCCTGGTTAACCCTCTTTTCCCCGTGGTGGTGCGGCTGACTTGCTCGGTCCCCGTTTAAGTCGCGGGAGAAGTCCTGCGTGGTGGTGTGCCCGTGAAGTCTTCCGAGAAAGGGGAAAACTGGTTTTGTTTACTTGACTGGCTTATTCACCCGGGTTTATTTTGCCATTTGATGTCTTTCTTTAGGTGCTAACTGAAAACAAAAGGCCTCAGAGAAGGAAGCGAAGAGTTCCAAAGGTAAAAAAAACCAAAAAAACAACCCAACCCCTATTGCTTGTTTTATTAATCGGATTTTTAGAGAAACGGGTCTGGCTCTTAAGATGGAATGAGAAAAGGAGCATGACTTCCCAGATGTTGGTATTTTTAGCTAAATGTAAAAAGCTCACAACATTTCTCTGTTTCCCTGGGATATGGTGCTCCATCTGACACTGAATGCACAAACTGCCAGTTAAAAATCAAGCTGTTCTTGATATTCCTTCTTGTTCTATAAAGGCTGCGGTGATAAAGATGATTATGATGGAGTAAGCCCTGCTGAATTAATTCAGAATCACTGCTGAGTAAATATGCTCAGAGGCAGCCCTGGAAATGATGCCTCTGTCCTGAAAAATGAACTTCTTTCCAGGCTGCACCTATTTTATACCAAATGTTGAATAATTGTGCTAATGTTCATTTTGCTATGTTCAGTAAAATCAATCGCCCCTTTCCGTAAAGTTGACATGTTTTCAGACAATTACGGTCTGAAACTGGTAAGTAATCTTAAAAGGCATGTTCTTCAATAAATGAGTGCCGAACTGAAAATGTTTAAATATTGTGGAGTCATAGAATTAGCAAGTGGGAAAACCCCAGGACTTGTTCCATGTTCTTTGCATGCACGTAATTGACCTCTATACATGGCTACCTTGTTCTCTTTCAGTGATTCAGGGAATTCCTGCACACGTGCTGAGGAAATCCCTGTTTACGATGGGGAATCCCCACCCCATAATAGAGAATTTGGGCCCCTCCCATGCTGCGTGTTATTCTAGCCTTACAGAATTCTAACTCTTGGCCAGGGTGTTTCGTGTAGCGCTTTGACGGTAAAAATGTAGTGCGCCCAATTGTTGGTACGTTTTCTTATTGGGGTGTTTGCCTGGGTCTGTAGCATCGTATGGATTGCTTGGAAGCTTGCGTTAAGTTTAAGGCTTTAAATCGTAATGACTATTAAAATAGTTGCTTTGTGGTAATGATACTTTGTTAAAGTGGTGGAATACAGTAGTTATGAGTATTTTTCTGTCCTTGCCACTTGCAAATCATTGTTTAAAAATTGTGAAAATAATTTGTTGGGCAAAATAGCCTGTAAAGATAATACAGATATAAAAGTAAAGCAGATATTCTTTAAAAATTTAAGATCATACCTATGCATTCACTAAAATCTCCAGATATAGCTGCAGTTTGTGCAGATTTATTTAAGCATAACATAATAAGCGCACTGGGACTTATAAGTAAATATGTATTAGACTATATTGTTAATTAGTGAAATTTTCAGAGTTCCATTTTCAATGAGAATTGGGAAATACTGCATGTAAATTTCTAACACATGTTGGACAGTAGCTTTTACTGCATTCTTTTCTGAATTTGATCAATTTACCTGTTCTCTTAGAGCTGTGATTTTTGATTTATTTATTTAATGAACCAAAAGATACAGTCTGTACGGTCTGCATTCAAATTTGACCTTTACTTTGTTCATATTTTAATTTGAGAAATTGATTTACAGTTCACTCCTAAATTGAAGTTTCATCAAAATCAGTGGATTTATTTTCAAATAAACATATATTTAGATATTCTGATATTAACAACAAACAATAATTTAAGGAAGAAAACAATAGATTCCTTGTTCTCATTCAACAGTTTGCTTTGCTACCAAGAAAGAGCAAACTAAATAGTAATTAAGTGAATTAACTTTCCTTTGTCCTGGTGAGACACCATTTGGAATAATGTGTCTGGTTCTGAACACCAAAAAGGATGGAGGAGAGAAGTGAGTGAATTCACAGGAGGAGTTCCAAGGTGGTGAGATTATTGGTAACCCAGCCTTGTGAGAAATTATTAAATGACCTGGGTATTCTTATTTATAAGATTTTTATCCTATCCTGATTTTCTTCTTTCTCCTCCTGTTTTCCCCATAACAATAACCCTGTGAGGTGGGTTAGCCTGAGAGAGAATGAATTGCCCAAAGTCACCCAATTGGCTTTCATGCCTAAGGTGGGGAATGAGCTCCTGATTTCTAGTTCTGCACCTTAAACGCTACACCAAACTGACTCTCTAGGTATATTTAGCCTGCAGGAGAGAAGCTTAGGGAGGCTGTGTAGAGTAGTCTCTGGATATCTGAAAAGTTCTCATGTAGAAGAGGAAGCAGATATTCTCCGTCCCTTGAGTGGGCAGGACCAGGACCAGTGGGTTAAACACTGCAAGAGTTTCCTGAATGTACAGTATAAGCTTTCAACCAGTGGAACAGACAATTCAGGAGGTTCGACTAGGTGACCCCTGAGGTTCATATGATTGTAAGGAAACAGAGCTCATCCCTATAGCCCCGTTGATATGAATTCTGCTACCTTAGCAGTGTGCCTCTTATTGTTTGCCTGGATCAAACTTAGTAAAATTGCTGCCCTTATATGTGATGATGTTCACCTGCTGCTGCTACTCTTAACTCAGGATAGTAATTCCAGAGTCTTGTGGAGTTGCATGGCCTTCTAACCCAGTGAATAAATTAATCCCATGCTCCTTAAGAAGGAGTTCCTGCTTCTGGTTCCCATGCTTTTGCTTCCTGTATCTGCTTGCTAGTGGGGCATTGTTTGCAATATTTGATCTCACGTTGTGGGATTGGTGGGCTGATGAGCCTTGCGCGATCTTACTGAGGCTTTGTACATGACAACTATTATGAATAATTAGACAAATTACCGGTAATCTCTTTGGTTTCCTTGTTACATAGTAATTGGAGCTGTGAGTACATTGCTGAACTTAATACTTTGCAGTGACTCCACTTTGCTTGTTGACTCCATTCCATTTAAGAGTAAGTGCTTGCAACTATTGGAAACGCAGGTAGTCAAACACAAGTCATGATCTACTCACAGCAGCTTCTCCAGTAGAAATGTCAGTCTAATGGAATGTCTTCTGTTAGGTTGACATTCCCCTGAAAATAAGGCGGAGGTTGCAAGAACCAGTTCGGTCTAGAGATTCAAGGCACCAAGGTAGAAATCAGGAGGCAGTGAGTTCTAGTCCCATTTTACGAATGAAAGCCAGTTGGGTGACTTTGAGCCAGTCATTCTCTCTCAGCCCAACTCACCTCACAGGGTTGTTGTTGAGGGAGAATAGGAGGAAGAAGGTGTTTTGGGTATGTTTGTTGTCTTAAATTATTTGTAAAAATAACAAAGGCAGGATACAGGCAAACAAACAATAGGATAAATGTGAGGTTAGTCTTATTATGCATAGAGGCTGATAGAATGCAGTCCAGTGTTCTTGCAATAGCCAGGTGGAAAGAAATGTTAATAATTGGGCAATAATTGAGTTTAACCTTAGCGCAAGGCTTGAGTTCTTAGAATGCATTATAGAATATGAACGTAAGCAAACATCTGGTAATCCCTATTTAGCCAAGCTGGTGGAAAAAAGCACTAATTCTGTTCTCCAGGAAGTCCAGAAATTCAGTCTAGATTTAGACACTGTTCTAAATAGCTTGATTGTGTGGTGGATGATCCGTACTAAGAAAGAGGTAGGGGAAGTATGACCCAGTTGTCATCTTGGATTTCTTAAATGGTTTTTTATTCTATTGATCATAGTATTTTTTTTTTAGTTGCTTGAGGAAAATAGATATGGCACTGCTTTTAGTATTGCCTTTTTATTCATTTGGATAATGGAAAGTTTTGCTTGGCCCTTTGGGAATTATTCTGTGAGGGGCATTATTATTTAGGAAATGAAAAGAGTCATGCATGGATTTCGTGCTAAGTGCCATTAGTATTCTTATAGTACCCAACCTTAAAATGTAATAGTTTAGATGGCGAATAGTGCTTCTGTCACATCCCTGGATTGGTTGAACTGGTTACTGATAGTTTCCAGGAACAGTTCAAGTCTTTACTTCTTATAATGTGGGAAGACTTCTGTAATTTGGGCCTTGTTTTGCAAGAATGTCTACATCTGTGTGATCTGTCCTAACATTTAGATGTTCAGTGGGGCACTACACATCTGCTTAACAGCAGCATCTAAAATTTATTTTCCCCCCATGGGTGGAATTTGGTGCTGGAGTTTGAAGCTAGCACTCAACTGGCTTAAAACTTTATGTTTTAAAAAGTTCTTATGAAGTTTTTTTTTTTTAAAAAAAATAGTTTTGTTACTTAGGTTTTGGTAATTACTATTGTATATGAATATCTGTTAACTATCTAAAGCCACTAATGGCAATAGCAGCAAATAAAATTTAAAAAAGCAATAATTTGTTGAAGGTTATTGAAGTAATACTTAAGTTTACATGATGTAAAGTACTTTTATAGGATACAGTAATTTTGAATTTGTAAGCAGGGTGGCTTTTATTTAAATAACCTACGTTCTTATTTGCATTGTGATGTAAATCAGTAACTAAAAAAACTTAATATATCATAATTCCTAATAAATGCAGTCTTGCTGCCTAATGTAACCAATGTAGCTATTCCTATGTACTGAGATAAAGCTTTTTATAATAAGAAGTTGATACCATATATAATACTTATTTAATAAGTTTATTTCAGGTTAATTTTCATTTAATATTGAACCATGATCATAGCAGGTGTTTCCTTATCTTACTGATGAGCATAGTAATATTATTAAAATACTCCCAAATGGGGTGTGTTTTATGGAGTCTACTTTTTAGATCAGCAATATCTTCAAAGCCTCAGGACCATATTCTTTACTTTTGATTGACATTTTATTCCTCTTGCATTTATATCCATTTTTGCCTAGTTAATGCCACCACCTCACGTTCTCTGTTCAATAATCCTAATGAGAGCTCAGTTACTCCTTTGGTTAATCTCTCTTGCCTCCATATTAATAAGCAAGTTGTTTGTGATGTTGTGTTCTAAGATTATTTGCTCACTGTATAAGACTTTTAACTTAGTGATTTTAGTTTAATTTCCAAGAAAGTAGCTATGTTGATCTGTTGCAGGAAAAAACAAGATATATCTAATGAAATGAGTGCAATCTACAAAAGTTTATGTTATAATAAGAAGAACCAAAGTTGTCAGAACAGACATTAAAGTTAAACAACTGGGCAGATATGAACTTTCAGGGCATTGAAAAGTATGGCTAAAATTCATTATTTTGAAAAAGGTGAGAAAAAGATTTAGGATTTCAACCCTAGGTTAGTGAGTAGGAGACACTCTCTTCCCCTTTCATACACACATACATCCACAAACACACATACACCCACACACCGAGACACATGCACACATATCTTGGTTCCTGCCAACTGATGTTCTTTGTGTGACTTCTTTCATGTCTGCAATAAAAGCCAGCCATGATGTGTTCTTGAAGTCTGCAGTCAGCTGCCTGTGTTTGATTCAGTTTCTGGACTGAGGACTTCCATTACAGTGACTGTGTGAAGTCCTGTAATCTACTGGTACTTACCTTATATAAAGTAAGCTGTATAGCTGTGCTCTGACTCAAAGAGTAAATGACCACAGATCGCCTTGCAACTGCTTTGTCAGTGCATTGAGTCACCAGTGCCTTGCTTCAGTAGTAGAAGTCAGCAGTGAGCCAGTTGGATCAGTTAACAAAAATAATAAACTTGATTGTCCAGCATTTGGGACAGAATCTGTTACAAGCACTAGCTCTTGAATTATCATGATCCAAGATTCAGCAGTGGTTGCCACTATTATTATTATTGTTGTTGTTGTTGTTGTTATTATTATTATTATTTATTAAATTTATATGCCGCCCAACTCCCAAGGGACTCTACACTACATCAGCACTGGCCTCTCTGCTGGACAGATAGGCTGGGAATCTGCGAATGTTCCACCTTCGTTGCTCAGTGTGAGTTAGGTATCTCCTAAGACCAAAGACATTTCCCATTGAATAAGATGTATTAGTCTAATGACAGAGGGAGCTGCAATATGAGGAACCCTTCTCGTTTAGAATGGCCCAAAATTTGACAGCTACATTCATTTTTAGTACTTTTGAGACCTAACCTCAACCACTCCATCCAACTTTAATAATCCCTTCATCTGACTGATAGGGAGAGCTAGGAAGGTGGAGGGACTAAGCTCAGAGGGGAGTTCAGAGCAGACAGTTTCAGTAACAATGTAAGATGTCAACCACCTCCTCCTGTTGCAAAATGGCTGGTTTCTGTACAATAAAGTACATAGCTGGGAAAACAATGTAAGATTAGAACTATGTGGCTGTTATTCTCTTGCTCTCAAATTTTAATTGGCAGTTCTTCGTTTTCCACTTGAATGACAGTCTTTCAGCTGTTTGATAAAACTAGCTTATCAAAAAAACATGTCCTTCACTTTCTGCCTACTAGCCTTTGAGAGTAGTCATCTGGATGAACCCGTACATGAAGTGCTCTGTGTAAAAACACCCTTTTGACTTCAAATGCTAGCACAGGCTGTGGAAATTAACTGCACTGTTAAGTGAAACATGGGACAGAGTAATTTGACAGGGGTTCCCTTATCTTCTCTTTGCCCAGCATCACAACCACTGGCTCTATCTATGTTCTTCCTTCTGTGAGAGGAAAAAAAACTCAGTTACCACAGCAGCCAGCCAGCCAGCTGAGTTTTGGAGGCTCTAAAATGACAAATTACCTTCTCTGTGACTGGTGTGGCCTTACATTAAAGTTGATCTCAAGGCCCATGTTTCTTCCCTTTGCCAGACTTGTCACTGTGCCTGGCTTCTCAGTGTGAAGCTGGCTGGTCTGTTTCATCCTCACAGGGTCCTTGGGACAGTTTCATTGGACTTTGTTACGTGTTAAGAATAAAGCCTAGATGCTGTGCTGGTGGTAGTAGTTGATTTTCTTTCTAAGATGATTTCATGCCCCCCTGCCCAAATCTATTAAATGGATGCAGAGTGTACATTCAATTTTCTATAACATATTCTTTGAATACCATTGCCCTTGTTCCACCCCAACTTAATGAGAGGTTAGGACAATTTATGGAGGAATGTAATTTGAACTTCTAATGCAGGAGGAACAGATTGGAATATTTGATTTGTTGGAAGAATAATCCAGACACAAGTAGCTCATGGCATAGATGTCCCCTTCAGTGATCCAGGTGCGATACACCCAGAACCCTACAATCCCTGGCCACCATTATAAATCACCGGCCTTGCTAGATTGCAATACCTAGCCAATCTTAGCTGATCTAAAAAGCTAAGTAAACTTGCATTTTGGTAATCCTTGGATAGGACACAAGGAAATCCCAGGAATGTAAATTAAATTAGGAAGTTGAAAAGGCATCCCAGAAAATAAATAAATGGCAAACTATTTTCTTCACCTGCCAAGAGAACTGTATGAATTAGTCACCCCAAACTGACCTTGACTTGAATGTGTCTTTTCCTTCATAAAATTGCAAAAATAATCTAAAAAATGTTTAAAATGAAACAGTTTGACCAAAGGAAGATATTGTCAATAAGGCTTTGCCCCCTGGTGGACAAATGAAATGTAATTTCTTTGGTTTGCCTTTCCAAGAGAGACTGTTTAAAATTGTACATAGAGAATTGTCAACATATGTGTGCCAGATTTCTTTGATCAAAAGTCTGAGCTGGTTAGGATAGAGTAATAGTGCTCTGTCGGGAGAACGAGGGGTTCCAGAAACTGAGGCGAGACAGGTTAAAATGAAAAGCCTTTATTGGCTTAACTAGGCAGCTTAACAGCAATGCTAACAAGAGGCAACTCTGAGCTGGCAACAACTTCCCCTGCGTCTGACAGCTCTTTTATAGCTGGCTGTCAGACGCGGCAACCAATGGCGGGGCTCTAAATCTCCCGCCGAGGGAAACCCCGGCCTCGGCCAATCAGAGGCGTTCCCGCTGCTCGCAGCGTCTGAGGGGACGTAACAAATAGAAATTCCTACAAATGTTAGCCAAGAAATTAAAAGACGCTTGCTCCTGGGGAGGAAAGCTATGGCAAATCTAGACAGCATACTAAAAAGCAGAGACATCACNAAATATTGAGGGCAATAGAAGAAGGGGACGACAGAGAATGAGGCGGCTGGATGGAGTCACTGAAGCAGTCGGCGTGAGATTAAATTGACTCCAGAGGATGGTAGAGGACAGGAAGGCCTGGAGGAACGTGAGTCGCGATGGGTTGGACACGACTTCGCAACTAACAACAACACAAATGTTAAGCCTAACAGAACTATTTTAAATTTATTCATTGGCTGCCAATTTGCTTCCGGGTCCAATTCAAGGTGCTGCTTGTCACCTTCAAAGCCCTACATGGCTTGGGACCAGGTTATTTGAAGGACTTAAGCTTAGAGGGAGGTAATGTTAAATGTCCCCTCTCTTACACAGGTCCATCTAGCAGGACCAAGAAGTGCCTTCTCTATGGTGGCTCCCTCCCTGTGGAACATCATCCCCATGGAGATAAAATTGGCCCCCACTTTGATACTCTATGCCCTGAAGACACAGTTTTGCCAACTGGCTTGGAGACCCCAGAGTGGGATGGAACCCATCAAATGGCTCATTTGATTGTCACCAGGGGGTGGGGGTGGAGGGTTATTGTTTTTTATTGGTTTTATATTGGGTTTTTATCCTTGTAAAGCCACCTGGAGTCACTGAGAGTGAATTGGACGGCCATATAAATTTTCTTATATTAAAAAAATAAGAATAAATTAGCCTTCACTGAAATTTGTTAGGATGAGCATAATGCTTTAACTTGAGTCCAGGTCTTATGATTGGATGTACAGCTTTAGAAATGCAAGAACCCAATTCTCAATGCATTTTTAACATTTATCCAAAATTTTTATTATTTTAAAAATGTTTCTCATTGTGACCGATTTGCCTTAGGTTTTCAGGGCTTCTTCAACACAATATCTACTGTACCTAATTTTCATTTCTTTAAAAAAAATTCTGATTAGTTACTTAACTTGCCAATAGCATTCAAAGGAAACATTCAGTTTATGTTTATAAAGGAGGGGGGAGGGAGAGCGAGCGAGCGCGCGCGCCCTGGAAACATCCTGTGTATACCTCAGGATGCATTTTTGGCTAGAATACCAAATTCTCAGAATTTCTCAGGAGGATAAAAATACAACTACTTATATAAATAGTAAATATAAGTAATATATATAGTACTTAGTAAATATAAATAGGCAGGAAAAAACTGTTTTTTTCCCCTAATCATGCAGCATTGAAAGGCCTGGAATGGTTTTTTTCCTGTGAGTGTTGTATTCTTTCTCCCCAGGCATTGACATCTCAGTGCAAGTATAGAATAAATTTGTATGTTCTCTGAAGCTTTATATGTCATTTTAAGGTAATTTAATGTATAAAAGGCATAATTTAAAAAATCTGTGTAGTTATAATGGACACAGAAAAAGAAATGTGGATTAATATAGCAGTAAGATTAGTGGTAGAATTTATATGATATAAATCAAGAGATTATCACTTGAGTAGAACTATGAGTCAAATAAATTCTTATTTGTATTTATATAGAAAGGTTCCCAAGAGTTAGTTATGCCCCTGAATATCTCAAGTGATGGTTAAGTTTTTCTAAGAGGTTTGAATGGATTAAAAATTTGAAACGAAATGGTGTTTATCCTGACATTAGAAGCAGAATGTAAGATGATCAATCAATGTGATTTTTTTTTTTTGCTAGCTGTTAGTATATTATCGTATTTATTTACTTCAGTCTGTTTTCGTTTGTTCTCCTTAATTTTGCTGGTCTTTGACCAAATAAATGTGATTGATTGATTGAATAAATGAATGAATGTAAGATGAGCTCTTATTTTACCCAATTTCTTTTGCCACCTTTGTAATGAAAAGTAGTTGTTCAGATGAATTTAAAATGTAAAGAGGCATAGGTTTGCATCTCTCTATCCTTCAACATTTTAAAATTGCACTTTTTGTGTGTGCAATTAATTTTTTAAATGATGATTTGGGGCCCAGTGTTTTCAAGTGAAACTTATGGAGCTGGTCAGATGGAAATATAAAAAAATAGAACTGTTTCAGATGAACCTGGACTTCAGAGGTGGGTTCCTCCTGGTTCAGACTGGTTCGCCCGAACGGGTAGCAACCCGCTGGTGATGTCACGGAGCCGGTTCGGTCGGTGCTGGTCCGTGGACGCCGGCATCTTTTTTTTGAATTTTTTTTTCCTTCTGCGCATGCGCAGAAGCCGAGTTTCCGGCACTGCGCATGCGTCGCCATCTTATTTTTGGCTTTTTAAAATTTTTTTGGATTTTTTAGCACTGCGCGTGCGCTTCGCACATGCACGCCCACGAGGCACAGCCACGCGGCGCGGGAGGAAGCGAACCGGCAGCGAGGTAAGTTAGAACCCACCCCTGTTGGACTTGTATCCTAAAATTAACCTTTCTTTCTAGAATATATGGTTATCTTCCGCACCAGACAACCAGAACAACTGCTTGACAAATATTTAATTATAGAACAATATAAAATGGGACAATAATTACAATAAAAAGAAAATGCTAGCCTGGTGAAGATTATGGTAAAAGGTATCTAAATGGCCGACTATGCATCTTTAAATCCTGCAGAATTAATTAATAGGCCTGTATTATAAAATATATGGAGCATTATACAGCTTCTGCAGTTATATGTCGCATCATCCACCACTATGAAGATCATCAGTAGGTGTTGTAAATTGGTAATAAACTTGCTAGTTAATGACCACCACTTTAATTATAATCGTTTGAATTGCTTTTCTCTTGCATAATGTGACTGTTTTGTGTGCACACATGCTTGAGAAAGAGAGTTTCCCCACATTCAAGGAATTCTTCAGACTTGTATAAAACAGCTAATGAAATGCAGAAATCAAATTACAGGATTACATAGAGAAGACTTGTTCTTGAAAGTATGTATTTCTTGGAACAAACTGGAAAGCAAGTGGTTGAGAATATGATAAAAATGAATGAATCAATATTGCCCTCAATCTTTCTATTACTGTTGTTATTTTAAAAAAATGGGTTGCAAAGCTTAACTGTAGAGATAAAGAAGACCATAAAGGAAACACATAGTTTATCTTTCATAGTATAGTGTTAAATTGATCTTGCAGCTTACAGAGAAAAAGAAAATAGGAAAAAAGGTCAGACAAAAAGCAAGATAAAGATGCAGAAAAAAGGGAAAGAAAGAAAGCATGACTTTCAGCATTCTTTGACATAGATATAGATAAAAAATACTCTTAAAATTAACAATAGTCTATGTTACTTTTACAACCCCATGTATTTCTAATCATCAAATCCCCAATCAAACTTTCATTTCTCTCGATTTCTCACAAAAATCAAAGAATGGTTTCCAAGTAGAATTCAAATTACCGTATTTTTTGGAGTATAAGACGCACCTTTCCCCCCCCCTAAAAGCGGGTGGAAATGTTGGTGTGTCTTATACACTGAATACAGCCATTTTTGGCCTTCCGAAGCCCTGCCCCACGCAAAAATGGGTGCGCAGAAGGTTTGGGAGGTCTGCAGAGTGCTCCTGGGGACTGGGGGAGGGCAAAAATGCCCCCGTTTTTGTGAAAAATGGGCAAAAGGCCTGTGTTTTGCAAAAACGGGGTGCGCAGAAGGTTTGGGAGGTCTGCAGAGTGCTCCTAGGGGCTGGGGGAGGGCAAAAACTTTTTTTTTCTTATTTACCTCTTCAAAATCTTGGTGCGTCTTATACACTGGTGCGTCTTATAGTCCGAAAAATACGGTAGTCAAATTTGTATTTTTAATCAAAGCTGTCAATTTTGCCATCAGTTTAATCATCCATTCTCCCATTGTAGGTACAGGTAGTCCTCGACTTACGACCACAATTGAACCCCAAATTTCTGTTGCTAAATGAGACAGTTAAGTGGGTTTTGCCTCATTTTACAACCTTTCTGACCACAGGCTGCTAAGTGAATCACCACAGTTGTTAAAGTTAGTAACACGGTTGTTAGGTGAATCTGACTTCCTCATTGACTGCTTCTGAGAAGATCACAAAAGGTGATTATATGACCCCAGGATACTGAAACCGTCATAAATATGAGTCATTTGCCATGCATCTGAATTTTAATTATATGACCATAGGGATGGTGCAACAGTTGTAATTGTGAAAAACAGACATACCGTATTTTTCGGAGTATAAGACACACCTTCCCCCCCCCCCCCCCCCCCAAAAGAGCAAAAAAAATGGGTACATCTTATACTCCAAATGTAGCTTTTTCGAAGCTTTTTTTTCAGCCCTAATGAGGTGCTAATGATCTTCCCTGCTCTTTGCAGGCTTTTTTCATTGCTACTCCCTCCGAAGAAGGTTTTTTCCAGCCCTAAGTCTTTGCAGGCTTTTTTTCATTGCTACTCCCTCTGAAGAAGGTTTTTTTAAGCCCTAACCAGGGTATAAAATAATGTGCTGAAGCTGCCCAGACTAAGGACGCTAGCCAGATGAAGACCTGGTAGGCAGATTCCCCCCCCCCCCCGTTTTCCTCCCCAAAAACTAAGATGCGTCTTATACTCCGGTGTGTCTTATACTCCGAAAAATACGGTAAGTCACTTTTTCAGTGCAGTTGTAATTTCGAATGGTTACTAAACAAACTCTTGTAAATCAAGAATTACCTGTATTTGTAAATCCTACCACCTTTACACACAGAAAAGTCTTGCTGCTGTTATCATATATAAAGTTCCATAAGATCTCTCAATTTGCTTGTACATTAACCCCCCCCCAAAAAACCCCTCCAGTTTCAATTGTAGATTTACCTTTACATTTTTTCTGAATCAAAATACATATTTGGTCCCAACATTTTCTAGCTTTATTACATGTCCACCAAAAATGAAATAATGTATCTTCAGATTAGTTACATTTCCAACAAATATTTGAAATTCCATTACACATTTTTGACAGTACCTGATGTCAGATACCAGCGATACATAATTTTATAAAAGTAATCTTTAAGATTAAGGTTCAAAGTAAATATAAATCCTTCCGTATATTTTCCCATTGATCCAACTAGATGTTATATCCAAAATAAGATTCTTATCTTATTATACACTTTAACTTATTCATCCTGTTTCCATTTTCAGTAAAAAAGATCTTGGCAATAATATGAGCATCATTTGTACACAATTCCACATCAAATTCTTACCAATTTCAAAATCATAGTTCTTTTCAAGTTTTAATCTTTCTATTAGCTGGGTGTAGGAGAACCAATGATAGATATATATATAACCTTCCAATTCCAGATGTTCTCTTGTTTTTAACTTAAATTCTCCAGAGAAAGACAGTACATCCACATAAGTTAACCAATTTTGTTTAACTATCATTTCTCTTCTAAAAATGCTTCCTGGGGTGATAACAATAAAAGTATGTTAGGAAAAAAATCTTGTTTTATATGTATTTCAAAGTCTAAGTATGTTACGTAATAAAATGATTTTTAAAATCTACATTCTTAACTTTTTCATACCACAAATAACATTGCCATCCAAAATTTAAGCATGTCCTTCCAATTCTAATAACCCCCTATTTTACAAAGTCACTCATTCTTTCATCTACACTAAACAACAATCTGCAAAGTACAATTTCAAATATGGTAATCCTTACTTTCCTCTTTATTTAGCATCTTGCAATAATTTATATTTAATTCTCCGTTTCTTTCCTTGCCAAACAAATTTCGGGGAAAAAAATCCTGCATGCCCTATTTTGAGGTCTATAAATACAAGCAATATACAAGCAAAAACCAGAACTGTTTAAATAAATGCTGGGATATCCTGACTCTAATTTTCTTCTTGTATTAATGATATTTTAAAGTATGGGATATGCATATATAAACAGAAAGAGAACAATCAAATAATATACTAATTGTATTCAGGACATACTATTTGTGAAATTTAATTTATGGGAAAGAGTACTGGCAAGGGCAAAAATAAAATAAAAAGATTTTTTTTCCTTCCTTGCATTTTCCAACAAGTGCAGAATCCATTTTTTTCAAATCAGTTGAGTATTGTTGCATTGGTTGTAACAACAGGCTTGTTGCCCAAGCCTATATCATGGGTTGAAAGAGAGGGACTGGCCCAAAAACACTCAGCTGACTATCATGCCGAAAGTGGGACTAGAACAGTCTCCTGGTTTCTATCCTGGTGCCTTAACCATTAGACCAAACTGTTCAATAAGAATGCTTTCTTTAAATGAGTATATGCTAAAGCTTACTTTCAGTAGAATATGGGAACAAGGTAATAGTGGCAGAAGACTCACATAACAGGATTTT
This sequence comes from Thermophis baileyi, assembly GCA_003457575.1. NCBI lineage: Eukaryota > Metazoa > Chordata > Lepidosauria > Squamata > Dipsadidae > Thermophis > Thermophis baileyi. The sequence goes on along the minus strand of QLTV01014916.1, from coordinate 1,996,370 downwards.
TTTTTTAAAAAAATGTTTTTGTAAGAGATAAGGAGGTAGATTTTTTTCAGATATTCTGGGAGAGAGTTCCAAACATCTAGATCAGTAAGAAGAGAGAAGAAGGCTGATCTGGGCAGGGACTTGGTGCTGGAAGAGAGAAGGACACAGATATTGGCAAGATAAAGGCATAAACATAAACATTCTGCAAGACCGTGAGGAGGGTTGATGGTAAAACCAGGGGTGGGTATTGAATCCAGGAGTGGACAGAAAGCTAGCTTAGGGTTTTTAAGGGATGTTTGACAAGAAGGGGACCAAGGTGACAACTGAAGAAGAGAGAAGTTTACAGTAGTCTGTGTTAGAAATGATATGCTTGTGGGCCAGAGCTTTAACCGCGGGACTCGGAGGAAGTCATCGATTTACAGCGGGTTGCTTAGCAACCATTCGAAGTTACAATGGAACCTCTCGGGGTGGGGGGACTTTACAAAATGGATTCAAAGTTCCGATGGTCCCCATCTTCATGGTCATGTGACTGCACTTTGGGCACTCAGCAGCCAGACTGCATTTACAGCTGTTTGTAGCATCCTGCAAGTCACATGGCCACTTTTTACAACGATTTTGCTGGGGGAAAAATGGGAAATTTTCATATGAGTAATCCCATTCCACTGAGATTACTTCATATTCATATAAGTAATCCCATTAAAAATAAATGTGCACTGCAGGTGTTTCCTGCAAAATTCCAGGCATACATAATTTTGCATTCACTTCTATCTAGTTCTACTGGTATTTACCTGGATTGAGAAAGTTAGCTTTCTAGTTTGGACTTCACCTCTCCTATGATAACTGTTATAGAATTTGGATAGAGTTTCTGATGAAATGTTCTCATCTCTCTTTTATTTTTTTAAATAGTTTTTATTGAATTTTATACATTTAAAATCATAAATTCAATTTTACAGCTGTCCATTATCGGTGACAATATCACTGGTGGGCGTAATAAATAATTTGGAAGGTATTTGGAGAGTTTTTTAAAAACTAAATCTGCGTTAAACCTCTACCTTTTCTGTTGCCTTCTGTGAATGGATAATAATGCATGTTCATTTGGAAATTCAGAAGATAATTATCTGCTGAAGAAAGTAGACAGAACTAAAAGCTGTTAAGCATACAAACATTTGTATATTGAAAGTTGTTAATCATCAAAGTGAGATTGAGTTGTACATGTTGTACATGAAGCTTTCTCGCTAGCTGTTCTAAATCCATCTGTCTAAATGTGTTGAGACCAAGCTGTTTTGAGAATTATTAAATCTATCACATGTAGAGGACACTAATATGGCCATTAATGCTTTTTATAATACAGACCAGGCAGCTGTTGCATATAAAATGAATACTTATAATTTTTTACCTGACTACTGTCTTATAGCCTTCTCTGTTTTATGCATTGGGCCAATTTTCAACAATAGGAAACCAGGATTGTGTAGAATTATGGCTTATTTGTCTTCTTTCTTGCAAATTTTGTTTCACTTGCAGAAGCTATTCAGGTTAGACCTGACAGAATATTAACTTTCGAACTGAATGACTCACTTAATAGTATTGTTGTTATGCTCAGATAGAAGTTACTAGAAATTGAAGCCAATCATTAGACTATAGACTGAAAGGGTACTTTGATGGGGCCAAATACATAGTCTTATTTAAGAGAACTGGTATGGTTTCAATGATTATTAACCTGAGTTGCATTAGGAATTAGAGCTGAATCTTAGGGCCATCTGCACAATAGTTTTGACCCTTGACTCTCCTACTATATACACATGTTTGGATTGTTCGTTGTCTTGTTGGCTTTCATTCATAGAGTTGGCATGTTGCAACCCAAATTAGCCTCAGAAGTTTCAATTACCTTTATTTTGATGATGCTCAAACCCAAAGTGCTTGCAAAATAACCGCTTAATAATCTGCAGAAATTATATACTCACAACACCCTCTTTTTCCTACCAGACCATGATAAGAAACAAACCTTGAATTGCTGTGAGACAGTTCTATGAATTAAATTTTAATATACAGAAACTTTGTTCTGTTCTCCATTGGGTCGACGGAGAATCCAGGATGAGTCACTCTAGTCTTGTAGCTGTATAGACTGAGTTGAAATTGTGAGGACACGCCTCCCTGGTGACGTTCCCCAGTTTTCAACTCAGTCTCAGCTCTTACCAGAGGTCTTTTTTTCAGCTAGGAGAGCTTCTGAGCAAAGACTAGTGTAGATCTTCCCTGGATTTCTTCTCGACCTTCAGTAGATCACAGATCACAGGCTGCGGTAAGAGGCAGGGAGTCCCTGGCCGTTTTGGCGGTCAGACTCCCTTCAGAAGAATCGGCAGAAGTCGTGTTTTGGTGATCCGCCATCTTGGTTGCCCTATTCCACCAATGGCACGCCCCTGGCTATTCCGCGGCGGTGGACATGGGCAGGGAGTCCCTGGCAGTCACACTCCCATACTGAGGGGCTATGTTGTCGCACTCTAGCGCGTCGTCCCAGTGAGCCCTATACTACCACCCGCAAAGTCCTGGTTTTCCGTGGTGGCAGATTGGGGCGGGGAGACCTTGAGAGGCTCGGTGGCCATTTTTAATCAGCCGGTGGTGGCGCCGCTACAGTTTGCCAAAGATTGGCCCCTGGACTATCTGCGGAGGCGGATCGGGGCAGGAGGGGCCTGACCAGGTGGAGCAGCGGCAGCCGTGTGTCCGCTTGAGTCTGCCTGTGCTCTCTACGGCTTGGTGCTAGGCACGATATTACAGAGGCCCAGAAGCAGAGTCACTGGTCGCTTGATCAGCCACACTCCTTGATCTCCTATTCGCCACGGCAGCTGTGAACCGCTTAAGTCTGCCACGTGGATAGCAGCGAGGCCAGCGTTCGTGGGCAACCCTGGGATGTTCCAGCTTGCTGTTAGTCCTGTTAGCCTAAGCTTCAGGATATTAAGGCCCCATTCCTGCAGTTAGGGGGGCTAGAGACCCTGCTGCTAGTGATTTGAGTCGTCTCTCTTATTTTACGATGCTGTGCCAGGGGCAGTGCTTTCAAGCATGTCTGCTTTGTATTCCAGATTGCCTTTGGGCATTGGTGCAAACAAAATGGAGGATGCAGGTGAGAGTTTGGGCCTACCTCAAGAGTCAGCCTTTTCGCCTCAGGCCTTTAGCAAGAGGGCTCCAGCCAAGCCTAGAAGAGCTGGATTGGCAGCAGTGGCCAAGATCTCAGCTAAAGCTCGGGCCCACAAGCAATCCTCCAGGGCGGAGGAGAAGGCAGCCAAACAGAGGCATAAGGCCTTAGATAAAGAATTCTACAGAGCTCAAAAGGGATCAGAGCGAGAGAGACAGCCTGATCCTAAGATGACCGACAAGGCACTTTCCCGCCATTCTGCTGACAGGGCCACACAGCTGGAACAGCAACCAGTCCAGCAGAGGCCACAGGCTAGGACCTGGTCCCCTGAGGGCCCTGCAGAGCTTGAAATAATAGATCCTGTGAGAATTGCAGATAGCTTGACCCCTTCTCTGTCTCAGCCTACAGTATCAATGGCTCAGGGTGGGCAGTCCTTTACAAGGCCAAGACCCAGTCCTGAGGCCACGTTTACTCCCACGGCAGCTGGCCTTAGAGACCTGCAAGAAACAGATATGCCTCCCTTTATGAGGCAGTGGATTTCTCAGGCGATCAGTCAGGGGATTGCTGAAGGTCTGCAGCAGAGTCAGTAATCTCCCTGGCAGCAGAGAGGGCTATCCATACTGATCCTTGGCATCCAGAGAGGGAGGCTGAGGATTACCAAGGACCTTATTCTCCAGAACCTTCTGCCCATAGTCAGTCTTCCCTTTTGGAAGGGGAGATTCGGGGAAAAGGGGAATTTTCAGATTATGAAGGAGAACCTACCCCTTTAACTACCTTTAGAGGGTTGTTCAATCCTGCCTTATTCAAGCCTTTGCTCTCCAAGGCTCGTAGCACGGCTCGCCTGGGGAATGAGACTATGGTTCAGGACCCCAGTAGAGAGTTGGCTGAACAGGAGGACTTCCTATTTACGGAACAAACAGCTGAGACGGAGGCTATTCCCGTCCCTAGAATGTTCCTAGATGTCATAAAGAGGCAGTGGGCCACACCAGGGGTATGTTCCTGGCCCAGTGGGTCAGAGCACATGCTTTATAGTGTAGACTCGGAGCTGCTTGACTTGGTGCAGGTTCCCAAGGTCGATACACCAGTGGCGGCCTTGACGTCCTCAGTCCTACCACCAGACGCCGAGGATGCTTTGAAGGTGGAGGAGTGAAAAAAGGAGATGGCTCTTCATAGAGCCCATCAGGCAGACTCCTGGGCAATTGGAGCTTCCACTGCAGCTTCATTTTTCACCAGAACATCAGTGAGATGGCTCAGGCAGCTGCAGGCACGGATCCCGCCAGAGGATGTATGCGCTCATCAAGACATTTGCAAAATTCTTGCGGCGGCAGAATATACAGCAGATGCTTCCCTGAATGCAGCCAAGTTTTCGGCCAGAGCCATGGCTTCATCAGTGACTGCCCGTCGTATGTTGTGGCTGCGCCATTGGCATATGGATTCTAAGAACAAATGGAAGCTTGCGTCTGCTCCATTCGGTGGGGAGAAGCTGTATGGAGAGGCTCTGGATCCACTTTTGATGGAGACCAGGGACAAGAGGAAGGTCCTTCCATCTCAGGGCAGGAGGTCGGATTCCCACCCCTCGCCCTACTTCAGACGGCCCTCCTTTCGGCAGGGGGAAGCTGAGCCAAGCTTTCCCCGTCAACAGAGGCCCTTCTTCGCCAGACCCACCTACCAGTCCCAGAGTTCGGGATCCAGTGGCAGAGGACGTCAGCAGGCCCAGGGCAGGCAGCCCTTTCAGGGCAACAACAACAGGGGGTTTAGACGCCCTAAGTGACGTCGGGACCCAGGCCCCCATAGGAGGTCATCTCAGCCTCTTCGCAGATCACTGGGAAGAGATCACGACGAATGCCTGGGTCAGAGAGACGATAAGATCAGGGCTCCCTGGAATTCCCCTCCGAGCCATTTCTTGCGCTGTCCTGTTTCCAAGGACCTGGTAAGGCAGAATCTCATGGCATCGGCGATCCAGCATTTATTGGACATTCGTGCCATACAGCCAGTACCTGACAGTCAGTGGGGACAGGGCTTTTACTCAATTTTATTTGTCATTCCTAAGCCTTCGGGGGAGGGGGTGTTGCAGAGCAATCCTGAACCTCAAGGGACTCAATAGACATCTGGTCTACAGGAGATTCAAAATGTACTCCCTTCACTCCATTTTGGAGGGTATCCGGGAGGGACACTTCTTGGCTTCCGTGGACTTGACGGAGGCCTACCTCCATGTCCCTATTAGTCCATGCCACAGACAATTCCTGAGGTTTTGCTATGCTGGATGCCATTTCCAATATGCAGCCCTCCCGTTCGGCCTGTCTTCACCAAGATCATGGCTGTTCTGGCAGCTCACCTCAGAGCCTGTCCCATTCGCATTCAGTGCTACTTGGACGACTTGCTAATCCAAGCAGCTTCCCGCCTACAGGCGGAGCAGGATGTAGATACGGCAATCCAGATTCTTCGGGATCACGAGTTCTCGGTCAACCTGAACAAATGTCATTTGGCACCCACAACAAGACTCTTGCACCTGGAGGCGATCATAGATACGGTGTCTGGTCAGGTCTTTTTGTTTCAGGACCACCAGGACAGCATCAAGGCCTTCACAGGCCAGATTCGGACGCAAAGAGTAGTACCATTGGCGCTGTTGTCCCAGCTCCTGGGGAAAATGATTTCTTGTATTGCCATCGTGCCTTGGGGTAGGTTCCATGCCAGACCCCTCCAATGGTTTTTGCTTCCCTTCCAGAGGGCTGGCCGCAGCACCTCATTGTCAAGGGTTCGTGTTCCACCGAGGGTGCTTCGGTTCCATTGGTGGAGATCCCGAGCCATCACACGAGGCTGTTTGTACAGGGAACCGGACAGACTGACGATTACGTCAGATGCCAGCCTCTTCGGCTGGGGGGCCCACTTCGGGTCCCGGGTGGCCCAGGTGCTCACAGCAGGAGCTCCGGCACAACATAAATTGGCGGGAGCTCAGAGCGGCCCGTTTTGCTGTCAGAGAATTCCAGCAGGGGGTGTCGGGACACCACATCCTACACCTCATGGACAATGTGGCGACCAAAGCCCATGTCAACCGGCAGGGAGAGACTCGGTCAAGGTCCCTCATGAAAGAAGCAGAGGCATTGTGCAGGTGGGCACAATACTGTCAATAAAAGCGGAGTACATCGCGGGAGTAGCCAATGTGCAAGCAGACTGGTTGAGCAGGGCCACTGTCGACCAGTCGGAGTGGTGCCTGCATCCCAGTCTGTTCGCAGAGTTATCGGAACGGTTCGACCTCCCGATTCTGGATCTCTTCGCCTCTCCTTCGAACACTCACCTCCCACAATTCTTTGCCAGATTCACGACGCCGGAGGTGGAAGGGGTAGATGCTCTAGGATGCCCGTGGCCGAAGGGTCTACTGTATGCCTTCCCCCCTTCCCCTAATCCCAGGTGTAATACGGAAGGTACTGTCGGAGAGGGCGGAGGTGTTGTTGGTAGCTCCCTACTGGCCCAGAGAACCGTGGTTCACTGACCTGGTCGACTTGTCGATCGCCAGACCGTGGAGGATCCCCCCAGAAAGGGTTTCCCTCAGCCAGGGCCCCATCATTCACCCGGAACCTCAGTGGCTCAGGTTGACTGTTTGGAGGTTGAGCAGGGACTTCCAACAAGGAGAAGTTCTCCAGTAAGGTTATTTGGACGATCCAGGCAGCCAGGCGGCCTTCCACGACTCGTATTTATGATGCTACTTGGAGAATTTTCTGCAGCTGGTGTGCCAAGGGCCACGTAGATCCTGCCTCCGCTTCGGTGGTGGACGTATTGGAATTTTTACAGGATGGGTTGGATAGGGGACTATCCCCGAACACCTTGAGACGGCAGGTAGCAGCCCTGGCTTCTGTATTAAAGTTGGGGGACTCCCTCGCTCACCATCCCAGAGTGCGAGCTTTCCTCAGGGATGCTTCCAATTTGAAACCACCAGTGGTACACCGCTACCCCACCTGTGACTTGACCAAGGTGTTACAGGCTCTTACCAAAGGTCCTTTTAAACCCTTAAGGGAGGCTAGTTTACATCTTCTTTCGTATAAGGTGGCCTTCCTGGTGGCAGTTACGTCAGTAAGGCGAATTTCGGAGTTGGCGGCTTTATCAGTTAGAAAGGACCTATGTGTGTTTCATCAGAACAGGGTGGTCCTGCGGCTAAACCTGGCATTTCTCCCAAAGGTCAACTCCTTGTTTCACAGAGTGCAGGAGTTGATCTTGCCTGATTTCTGTCCAAATCCTCGACACGACTTGGAGAAGAAATGGCATACGCTAGATGTCAGACGTGCCCTCTGCATTTACATCGCCAGAACTGCCGCCATCAGAAGGACAGAGTGCCTTTTTGTTTCTTTTCAGCCGTCAACTCTAGGCCACAAGGTGTCGCCTTCCACGGTGGGATGTTGGCCAAGGGCTTGTATTGCCAGGGCCTATGAGCTTCAGGTCCTCCCAGTGCCTAGACAGATTACGGCACATTCCACTAGGAGTGCGGCCACGATGGCGGCCTGGGCAACACAGGCTTCTGTGGAAGAGATTTGTCGGGCGGCAACGTGGACGTCTCCGTCACCATTCATCCGGCACTATAGACTGGACACATTCGCTTCGGCTGAGGCGGCCTTTGGCAGGCGTGTTCTGCAAAGAGTGCATGAGTAGACGGGGACTTCAGACCAGAGCAGTACCCGCCCGTAGGACTGCCAAGCTTTGGTATGTCCCATCCTGGATTCTCCCGTCGACCCAATGGAGAAGGGACGTTGGTCTTACCTGAGACGCCCTTTCTCATGGAGGTCGACGGGAGAATCCAGTCCCATCCGGTGGTCTGTCTGGTCCTAAGTCCGGGAGAAGAGATGTTTGGACTGGAGACGGACTACAGGATTCGCTTCGTCTTCGTTTTCAACTGGGGAATGTCAGGAGGAGGCATGTCCTCACAATGCGAGAGGGGAGAGGGAGAAAGGGAGAGAGAGATGGATAGAGATGGAGAAAGGGAGAGAGAGAGATGGATAGATAGATAGATAGATAGATAGATATATATATACATATACATATACATATACATATATATATATATACATCCAGTTGGCAAGCTGGGCTTTCTTTCCCCTGTTGTGGTTTTGAGGGCATATAAAATGGAAAACCAAAAGAAACATTCTGTAAACCAATATTTTAATGTTGCCAGGTCATTACCAGTTTATGAAATGGCATTCTTTCCAAGGTTAATAGTCATGCTTGCATTACTTATAGTTGCAGCTTAACATGGTGGGAGTAATACATCCAGTTCATTCTGAAAAACAGCTCATTTGGGGCAGCCGTAATTCTATAATTTTGTTATGTAGTCAGGGTAAATGCCTCAGTAGTTTGGCGTTGAATTTTAAAGCTAGAGAAAATGTATAATTTCAATTCCTGTTCATGGATGTCTTCTCATTTTGTAGTCTGGTCTAATATTACAAATAGTTTTGTTCTGTGGCCACCTTACTTCGATAGAAGCATGATAATATACAGTGTGCCAAAGATTACTTTGTCCTTGTTTGAAGCATCATTCAGGGTTTTTCTTTCCATAACTGGCAAAAGTAGCAAACAAAAATAAAAACCCATAGCTTCAAACTGCCAATTACTAACTCATTAGTTAAATTCAAAAGATTTATTCTTGCTGCTGAAAACATTTCTGCAATGTTTTCTATTTGTACTAAGTACAAGTATTCCGTCTCTTTTTTGCATTTTCTGATACTGACTTGGTGTCTCTGAATTGTTGTTTTCCTCAGATTGTGGACTACCAGGCTAACCTAAAGATACACATTTAGCTAAGCATTTTCCATGAGAAAAGAAAGTAAGGATAAGCATATATTCATTTGTTTGTTCATTCATTCATATCCTACTTTTACATTTTTTTATAAATAACTCAAAGTGATTGGAATTCACGGTCGCCTAGTTTCTAGCCTGGTGCCTTAACTACTAGACCAAACATCTCTTTCTTTTATTTGAAATTATTGTTATTGTATTGTCTCTTTTTAAATACAAAACAAACAAATCTTTGGCAGTCAATATTGTGGTTGCTTTTTCTATGGCCTATTGATTTTAGTATAAATTACTTATGAGGAAACGGTACCTTGTTCTAGAATCTGCTCTTGGGTAGCACTTATTTTGAAATACATCTAGTCAGGTAGTCATTGTAAACTTTCATACGATATTGCCACCTTTTCTGCACTGTATTGTGCATGAGAACTATTAGTGTTTATGAAATCCCGTGGTGAACAGCATTTGCTAAAATGTATTTGTACTGTTTTGCAGGGAGATCTGAAAAGCAAACTAGTAAATGGCTGCAGAGCAGAGCTTGTGGAATATGTTGCATATGGCCATGGTGAAAAATACAAGTTGAAAGCAAACTACTCACTGCCCTGGGAAGATGTGCAGACAAATGAAAAAGGAAGTATGGCCGGCTTAGAAACAGAGAAGTGGGTGCTGAATGAAAATCCGTCACTTAACATCCATGTGAATGGATGTCTCTGTAACGCTGGAACCAGGGATGAGAACTTAACACATTTTGAAAAGGATGCAAAACTGGTTTATTCTTCCAGCATAATAGATGAGGCCCCCAAGTTATTTGCACATACAGCTAGAAATGGCATTAAAATCTTACCGCATTCACCAGCAGAATGTGACACATCATTGAAATCAGATGTGAGCACACTGAAAAAAGCAGATGTGAACACTACTGCGAAGCTGGCCAACAGCTGCAATCACAGTAACTCCAGTGCCTCCTGGAGTGAAGCGGCTCAGCTGAACAGCATCTACCCTTTGGCAACTGGAACATATGGTGCTATTCCAGAAAAGAAGGACTATGTTGTAGGCCACCAGACAGAAAACCCAAACGCCATTCCGGAAGCCGAAAACTCACTATTGCAAACCATTTCACTTTTACATTTGCAGGACAAGCCACCCTGTACTCTTGTGCTTGAAAGGGGTGCTTGTCTTGATGATGGTGCTTCAAATATTCCTAGTAAGGATTCCCAACCTGAAGATTTGCAACTTCAGTCAACTTTTTTATCTCTGATTAAAAATAGAAATTTAACTGTGGAACAGGTGGTAGCTATTGAGGCATTAACACGTTTGTCAGAGGTCCCTTTAGGCCATTCTTCACCAGCTAAACCAGAAGGTTTAGAGCAGCAAACGTCGCATTTGCTGAACAGTTACAAAAAGGATAACCCATGTCCCTTAAAATCATCTGCACTGAAAGTAATAAAAGGGACTTGCCCGCAAAAAGATCAGCAGCTTTTTTCTCATCCTGCCTCACAGAGGAGAATCCACCCTAAGAGTCTGTTCTACAAGGCTCAAGGTGCTATTTCTGAGTTCCCCAGTAAATCTCCAGGGCCATCTAACTTACTGCGTAGGTTGCATTGCACCTCAAAAGACACCAGACCTTTCTCTGCTTTAGCGTCTGGTGGGAATTCAGGTATTGCTACCAAGAAATGTCCTCTCCATCATAAAACTGCTCTCGGGCCATGTTCCAAAAACTCAAGTACCGTCAGACAGTGGTGGAACAGAGGAGAGACGCTTGGCAAATGGGAAGGAAAGGCTGTTCACAACCTGAATTTTAAAAGTGGTTCTGTATTTAAGGGTGGTGTTCACAGCCAAGATGAAGAAGAGGTAGCCACCCAGTTAACTCAACTCGCAGCAATAATTGAATCGAGCAGGACAAGCCCCAATCCGAAGACGACGACAACTATTCTCGGTCGATTACCACCTGATATGCAATCGAAAAATAAGCAGGACCTATTGCAGAAGAAACAATCGGTATTTGGGAGGAACAATTATAGCTCCTCATTAGTCAAGCAAAGGCAGCCACCTCGGAAGAATGAGAAATCGGTACCAAGGGCCAAAAGATTGAAGAAGAAACCTCAAGTAGTACCAGACCAACCAAGTCAGCTACAGCAAGAATGCCAGTATAGTGAATTGCAGGACATACAGAAAAAGCCTAAACTGCGCAGACTTGGGCGCATTGCGTCACAAGATGCAAAGCTGTCAACCTTGGGGAAAAAATCTTCCAAAACCAAAGGACCGAAGGCGCGGAATCGGAGTGCTTTGTCATCCCAGCAAAAACCAGCTGTATTATTTCTTCCCAAAACTCAGATAATATTCCATCGGCCTTTACCGGCTTCAATACAAGGCAAAATAAGAAACAAGGCATTAGGCTGTGAAATGGTGCCAGAGCCCCTCAAAACAACCGGCTTTAGCGATGCACAAGGCGCCAGCAGCCCGAGTGGGGTCATGGGGGCTCTTCAACGTGGAGCCCCGCTTTCTAGTAATCTGCAGACTGTTCCTCAGTTAAAAACAGACTTTTGCATAAAACAAGGAAGCGAAAACGGGCAGATGTTTACAGAAAAAGGCAAGAATTCTCAGGTACAACAAACCATGAATATCCCTCAGCTGCGTCCTTTTCCTCAGATCTTCAGTCAGAGAGCTGATGGTGACATCTGCGAGGAAAGCCAAGCTAAACCACAGGACGCTGTGGAACAAAAGGATCAAAATCTGCAACTGATCCCCCGTAACGATGATGATGGCTTGCCAGGGGATACCATGCACACTCTTAGAAATGTGGAGCATGTAAGTGAAGCTACATTTCCAACATTAAGAACTTTAGAGACTGAAAAGCAACAGGGTACTGGGAACTTAAGATGTTCTCCAACAAAGAATACACTCAGTAGTTTTCTTGAATCTCCCATGACATTCTTAGATACCCCTACAAAGAATTTAATTGATACACCTTCAAAGAAAGGACAGAGTAATTTTCCAACCTGTGACTGTGTGGGTAAGTGTCCTGTGGTTTACTTTTGCATGGTTGAATTTTGAAATCTTTTCTGTCTTTCTGTACGGATCGTGTTGCCTAGTCAGGTAATGAAACGTCTGCAAGCAAAAAAGCTCAGAGAGCACCAAGAATTCTACAGTTCAACCCTGAGCTACAGATATTCTCTTCTATTAAAATCTTTCTTTTCCTCAGGCCAGAATTCCCCAGAAACTTGCAAATATTTATACATGCTGAAATTCATGAGTTTTATTCCATAACAAGAAGATCCTCTACATTTTTTATCCAGATTCTGCGCAGATACCTTCTTGACTCTGGATTTCTTGAATTTTCTTCAAATTTAAAACCTGTTAATGTTGAGCTTTATCAATTTGTGAAATCAGAACTGATAAAATTCCCAACTATCTATCTTTCTTTCTTTCTTTTCCACAGCTTAGAAGGAAAGGAATTGTTTTATTTTGTTCAGAATTATGCAGAAATTGTGACTAACAACATTTATGAATGCTGAAGTTAAGCCTTAATCCATGGGTCTCTTACTATATGTTATTGGCCAACACATTGAATTCCAGTGGCAACATAATACTCTGTAATGTCTAATTTTATTTTATTTTTAAAAATGTGAAAGGAAGAATCAAAACTGTATTTAACAAATTCAACCATCTGCAGAATTTACATATATGGCAGTATTACCAATTTTAAATTAATTGATAGTGTTAGTACAATCTCTCTTTGTTCATGTTGAAGTGTGACTCAGTTGCTAATCCCATTCTGGCATTTCAATGCCAAAATTATATAATAATGAGTTTATCTAATAGAAGTGTTTTACAGATAGGCCTTGACTTACGACCACAATTGTTGCTAAGTGATGCGGTCATTAAGTGAGTCACATCCAATTTTATGACCTTTTTGCTGCCATTATTAAGCAAATTGCCACAGTTGTTAAGCGGATTGCACAGTCATCAAGTGAATTTGGTTCCCCCCATTGACTGGGCTTGTCAGGAGCCCCCTTGGAAGGACACAACACAGGACGCTGCAACTGCCATAAATACATGCATATTGGCAAGTGCCTAAATTTTGACTACATGACCGTAGTGACGTTGCAGCAGTCATAAGTCTGAGGACCAGTCATAAGTCACTTTTTTCAGCATCATCGTAATTCCAAATGAATGGTCATAAGTCGAGGACTACTTGTTTATTGCTAATAGAATAGTTAAGATGAGTCAAATGAGACTCAGTTTAATTTAAGGAATTTAAGTAGTGTTTCTAAATGTCCATGCAATATTTTTAACAGCTATTTAAAACTTTTTTTTTTTTTTTTTTACAAATTATAGAGAAGCAATATTTTTAAAAGCTATTTAAAGCTTTTTTTTTTTTTGCAGAACAAATTATAGAGAAGGATGAGGGTCCGTATTATACACACCTTGGAACGGGCCCGAATATTGCTGCAGTCAGAGAAATAATGGAGGACAGGTGAGGAAATAAATGTTAATACTGATAAATAAAAATCAATTTGACACATGGGTGGTGATAGTAGTTGTAGTATATCTGATGTGTTCTTGTTATGCTTTGGTGGGCTTGCTTTGTTATGTTGGATCTGAACAATAGCCCTTGCATATGAACTATACTATATATTAGAACACTTACTCATAGCAAGTATGAGTCTGTTTTAGAAAATGATTTTGAATATTCTCATTTGCCTTTAAGTGGTTGTTAGCATTGGGTATTGGGTAGAAAGTCACGATACTCTTTATGGAGATGTGGAGAAATTCATCTCTTTCATGTTAATTTCTAAGCGGTGTAATCAAGTTGCTAAGGGTAATTGAAGACTGAACTATGGGAGAATTTCATGGGGGAAATTCAGATATGATTCCTGCAACAAGCTGTTCAAATTATAATCTAGGTGCTCATCCTTTGTTTTGCACATAGTGCTATAATTGTAGCAAAGCACCTAGGCCTGGTATGTACCTACAGGCTTACATTCCTACAAGATGTTGGCTACCAAAATCTCTCCCCCCCCTCCCCGTTTTCCTATCATAAGCCTTGGATTTTTTTGTCTACTCAGTGCTCTGCTTTTGCACTAATGAGAGAAGGTATGGAATGCCTAGAGCTCTCACTCGGCCCCCTTCCCCAAATTCACATTGCCATCCTTTAATATATTGAAATATGTTAAGCCGTGGTGAAGCAATGGTTAGAATGCAGTATTGCAAGCTGACTCTGCCCATAACCAGGAGTTCGATCCTGACCTGCTCAAGGTTGACTCAGCCTTCCATCCTTCTGAGGTCAGTAAAATGAGGACCCTGATTGCTGGGGGCAATATGCTGACTCTGTAAACACTTAGAGAGGGCTGTAAAGCACTGTGAAGCTGTAAGTCTAAATGCTATAACTATTGCTATCTCTCATTCAACTAGATTGCTTCAAGTGCCATAGGATGGATTTGGAGGTTGTTGTTCTTATACTTATTCCTTCGTGGTCTTACTAGAATAAATATCAAATGATCAAAACCAGTTTTTTAATGCATGTACCCATTATTATTCAGTAATATCAATCCTCTGTGTGACAAACTCTTGAAATTTGTATCCGTGCAGGTGTATACCACCCAGAATTGTTCTGAAGTTAAGTGACTTTAAATCAAATAAGTGATGAACAAGCACAAATTCTTGAATTTTGGGAATGTGTGCTGGGTGGGAGACATTCACCAATCCCATATTTCCTTTGTGCATTAGATATATTTTGTAAAGATAGATCTTTATCTAAATTCCAAAAATCTTCAACTTGTCTTCTACAATTTGGTTCCTTCCAGAGGAGTTAATTGCTATAATTCCAATACATTCAGAGAGCACCAATTGAGGGAGATTGATTTAACCTTTAAAGTTGCTCTAAAGTTGATTAAACAACCTGTGAACTGTTGTGTCACCATTTCAGAGATATTTGAATACCTAATACCTAAGCAGAAAAACAGAATGATGACCAGGAGCAGGCAAAAGAGCATGGAGAGTGGGAGCAATCTCTAACTTCCTACCAACTTTCCCACAGACTTACTTTCCTTGTAGAAAGCTGGCAGGAAGCATTGGAAATGATTATTACTTGACTGTGGCTGACTGTGGCAACACTAAAGTGGCCACAACTTTGCTAGATTTCAGTCCCTCAGGGATCATGGTTCCAAATTTTGGACATATTCTATAAGTCAGAGTTCCCCAACCTTTTCGACTTTGCAGACAGAGGGAGGGGGAGAGGATGGTTCCACACGAGCGGTTGGCAAACACACAGACTTGCCTGCTGCTCGTGTGAATGGGGATGCATGTGCTCTTGCCCATCACTTTCACAGCCTGGTTCCAAAAGGCTCAAGACCTGGTAGTGGGCCACAGCCCAAGGTTTGGGGACCCCTGCTGTAAATGAGGCTTTTGAGGTAAGTGGATTCAAATATTGTTGCCCTAGGATGCGCCATTTCATACAATTGAAGGTTACAAACAATCAAACAGACACAAGAGATTTAGTAGTGTACAGACAGTGCTCTGCTTACAAATAGGTTATGTGCTGAGCATCCGTTTGTAAGTCTATTTTGTTCGCAAGTTCATATTTTGTGCAGATAAAGTAATCTTTTCCTGGATTCTGGGACCTTCTAAGTTGGGAGTTGTGGACAAGTTTGTTTGTATTGGTCAAAGTTTGTAACTCAAAAGTTTGTAAGTAGGCTATAGATAAAGTCATCCTGGATTCAGTCAGCATTTTGTTACCATATTAGCCAATCTGAGGCCTCTGGAAGCTGGGGAAATCTCAAATCAGGATGAAATTTTAGATAATTTGACTGATATTGCACTACAAGACACTTTCTTGTGGGACGTGCTCAAATTAATACGCTTAATATGAACAGAGCAAGTGATATGAAAACTGTAACTTAAGCTGTCAACAACATAAACTATTTTTAGCAATACTTAACATCAGATACATTTGACTTGCATAAAGTTCTGTTTCACATAAGGCAATCTGCATTGCAATTTCCCCATTCATTTTCTTGCTGATTTGTTTTTCCTGCGATTTGCTTTTCTTCCCTCCAATTGCTTAGCGTCTATAATTTTGGGGAGTTTGACTGTGATGAAACTTTACTCACAAAAAAACCTGTATGCTTCAACTTGTGTTAAAAGATTCCAGTGTTTATGTATTTCAGCATAATAGAACCAGTGCCATTCTTTCCTGCCACCCTGCCTGGGTCCAGCCCACCTGTTATGTCATGTTCCTCATCATTTAGGATTGCTTTAGTACCATGTTGTTTACCTGGAACTGGGAAATGACGGAGAAATTGGACACAGCAGGGTGCAAAGGGAGAGCAAGAAAAAGTGTGTATGTATGTATGTATCTCTCTTATGTCTCTCTCTCCCCCTCCCCTCTCTCCCTGTATCTCTCTCTCCCTCTCTCTCCCCCTCCCCCTCTCTGTATCTCTCTCCCCACCTCTCTGTATCTCTCTGTGTATCTCTCTCTGTCTCTCTCCCCCTCCCTCTCCCCCTCTCTCCTGTATCTCTCTGTGTATCTCTCTCTCTCGCCCCTCTCTCCCGCCCCCCCCGCCGCCCTCCCCGGCTCCCCCCCTCTGCAATGGGAGAGATGAGGTCCCCTCCTCCTCCTGGGGCCCATTACGACATGGAGCCACAATGCGACCCTGTCCTACTCGCACCTAGCAACAGGATGCGGCTTACAGCTCCGAGCCCAAAGCGGCGGGAGGTGAGGGCTGCCTTGAGCCAAATGTGGCCAGAAGGAAAATATAGGGCCGCTTCGCTCCTGCACTAAGACTCCGGCCATTGCCTTGCTGTGTCCCCTTCCCCCCCCCAGCAGTTCTTCGGGCGAGTGCGGCGGGCGAGAGCTCCAGCCCCAAGCGGCAGGAGGCAAAGGCTGCCTTGAGCACAAATGTTGCACCAAGGCATTTACAGGTCCCCTTCGCTCCTGCACTAAGGCTCCAGTGACCCTCCTCCTCCTCCTCCCCCCCTCCTTCTCCTCTCGCGACCCCCTTGCCGGTTGTGGTGAGGCCGGGAGGGTGCGTACAAGCGGGAAGACCCTCAAGCGAGCGGCCGGGCTCGGCGAATGTGCAGAAAAGGCGCACACAGGGTGGGCGGGCACTTGCTTGAGGAGGGTCTCCCTGCTTGTGCGCACCTTCCCGGCCCCACCACAGCTGGCCAGGGGATCGCGAGAGGAGATGGGAGAAGGAGGGTCGCCCGAAGGGAAGCCTCCACCGTGGCTTGCGCTTGTTCCTCAGCCAGCCAGGATTTCCAAAAAGTTGTCAAGAAGAAAAAAAAGGAGTAGCGAAGAACCCCAAGGAGAGCTTGCCGAGAGAAGAGACACAGAGACAGAGAGAGAGACAGAAATACACAGTGACAGAGAGAGAGACAAAGATACACACACACACACACACACACACACACACACACACACACACGGCTTTAATTGAAAAGCATCCTCCGGGTGGTGAAAGTTCCCCGTGCACGTTTTAAAGCCACTGCTGGGCGCTGCGGGCCCGTCCTCCTTTCTGTTGTTACCTCCTCCTGGATTGCATTCCCACCCCGCCAGCCCTCGTGATAGTGAGGGCGGCATCAGTCGCGGCTGGGTCGGGCCAGTGTCTTGGGGCGGAGAGCAGGTTGCGCGTCTCCCCAAGTGACCGAGGCATGCCCAGCACCAACAAGAGCTGGAAGAAGCTCCAGCAAGAATGAGGCGCCGGAGAATCAGCCCATCGCTTCTCCATCCCCCGCCGTTGCCCTTACCTTCTCAGGCTAGGCAAGGAGTGACTGGGAGGGGAGGGCAAGGGGCGGGGCCAGTCAGTGATGGGATCACCTGACAGGGAGCCACAGCAGAGGGCCCAAAGAGCCGCATGTGGCTCCGGAGCCGTAGGTTGCAGACCCCTGCCCTAGACATACGACCAGAACTGGGACCAGAACTTCCATTGTTAAGTGAGTCATGTCTGATTTTGCCATGGTTGTTCGGTGAATCACTCCATCATTAAGTGACTCACAGGGTGGTTAGTGGACCCAGCTTTCCCCCTTGCTTATTGGAAGTCAGCTTGGAAGGTCACAAGTGGTGATCACATGACCCCAGGAATGTTACAATGGTTGTAAGTGTGAGGACTGCTCACAAGTCACTTTTCCCAGTGCCATCGTAACTTCGAATGCTTGCTAAACGAATGGTTGAAAGTTGAGGTCTACCTATATTTGAAATTGGGATCAGGGGTATCCCACAAGTCCTAACTCTAAGCATTTATTTATGGACAAGATTATCAAATAGCAGTAACACCAAGGCTGTTTCTGGAATCATTCAGTTAAGAAGTTTTCTCTTTACTAAATTGGTTATAATCAAAGACTTAAAAAGTTCCTGGATGTAATCTTGTCTATCTTCTGTGCTCTGTGACACTTTTTCTAGCTTGTTTCCATGTTTATCTTTGGGTCTGCTTGTGATTTCGTTGCGTGTTGTATTTTTCTTGGATTTGTTTTCCCATTTCCCATTTCTTTTTATTGTCAGCCCCCTAGAAATTAATTAAGGATCTGAATTAATAAAATCTGTCTGTCTATACTGCCCATTAGAGAGTCGAGTAGCATAGATATTGTATAAATAATTTTTTTTTAAAGGTGATTAAAGGAAGGCAGTTTCTCTTAATTTTCAGCTAAAGTCTAGTTTCCTCCATGTTGGACTGTGCTTGTAGTCCTAATTACAGAGAATAAATCTGAAAACTGAAGATTGCCTGGGTTCGTGAAACATTTTGACTGGAACTCAATCAAGTTTTGATAAATTAATTGCTTTAACCAATTAATAGTTTTATTAATTGACTTAAAAGTGGACATTGTTAGTTGGACAGCAGTTCTTACACACATTGCACAGGTATTTGCACAAATTGTAAATGGCAAACTCTTTTAAAAAGTTGTCCTTTTCTTAAAGCAGGAATGCCTCCCCATGGTGACAACTTTTACTTGAAAATTATTGCATTTGCATATAATTTGCATTGCATATATAATTTGTGTATATTATATAATTTGCGTATATAAGTTGCATTGCACAGTGTACTTTTGAGAGCGAAGTGCTTTTGAGTCAGTGCTGACTCCTGGTGTCTGTCTGGAGAAGTCCCTGCAGCTTTCTTGTCAAGATTGCAGAAGTGGTTTGCCATTGTCTGCTTCTTAAGGGTGAAAGAGAGTGATGTCCAGGGTGGAAACGGTTTAGTTCCTCCCACCTCTTAAAACAATAACAACAACAACAAAACCCTCTTGAGTATTGTTGCAAACCTCAGATGCCACAGTAGCAATCTGAGTACTGCAGGATACTTATTTATTTGATTTATTTGTATCCAGCTCTTATTATTTTTACAAATAACTCTAGGCCCGCGGGCCAGATCCAGCCCGTGGGGTGCTTAAATCTGGCCCACGGTGCCTCTGGCAGCCAAAATGGAGTGCAGGGGGCCTGCGTGAGGCCCCCTGCACCCCGTTTTTGGCCTGGATGGCCTCCTGCAGCACTCTGCTGGCCAAAACAGGGCGCAGAGGGGCCGTGTGAGGCCCCCACATCCCGTTTTGGCCGGCAGGGTGCTGCAGGAGGCGTCCGTCCCGTCTCCCCCCAGCTCGCGGAGAAGTACAATGCTGATCCGGCCCTTGAAGAAATCCAATTTGACACCCCTGCTCTAGGCAGTGGAACTTGAACTCTCAGTCTCCTGCTTTCTAGCCTGGTGCCTTAACCACTAGACCAGTGGTTCTCAACCTTTCTAATGCCGTGCCCCCCCCCCGCCCCGCCGCCGCAAGCCCGCGGGATGAGGTGACAAAGGGGGCGTGGCACCAGGGGTGAAATGCTCCCGGTTCGGGCTTGCCTGACGCCGCTATTTGGGTTCTTTTACTCTCTGCGCATGCGCAAAGCGTTCTGCGCATGCGCAGAGGGTAAAAGAACTCAAATGGCAGCGTCCGGGCGGGTGGGCGAAGTCTCCCGCTTCCATCGCTACCGGCTGTCCGGCGACCCGCAGGCACGGCCGAACCGGGAGCATTTCACCCCTGCAATGACGGTGGCACCAAGATGGCGGGCTAGCACGCACGGCGACCCCTGTGAAAGAGTCGTTCGACCCCCAAAGGGGTCGCAACCCACAGGTTGAGAACCGCTGCACTAGACAAAACTGTCTCTTACTTGCAGTAAAAGAAGGATTTCTAACACGACAAGGAAAACATAGGACATTTCTGTATGTTGAAATGGATCTTGGAAATCCTCTAGTTTGGCCTTGTCCAATTTAGGCATCCTTCCAGATGGCATGGACTTCATCATAATTTTCCAGCCAAGTTGGGGAAAGCTGATCCATAACACTGTTCATACTATAAAAAAAGTAATTACAATGTCTTGGGTAGTATTTTCAAGGCTGGGGAGCTACACCTAAGGAGTAAGATGTCCTTGACAGAGATATGCACAATCTGTTGCCTAGGAAAAGGGTTGAAGCATTACTAAGTCACAATGAGATAGAATTTGGTAGTGGCTCAGGAAGTCACCTCCCTAATTCATTGCAATATAAAAAGGGGGAATCTAATCAGACTTGCAAGATTTTGTTATTCTAGCCAATCTCTATAAAAGACTTCCTGTGGAGTTGCTTTCATGATCTACAGTGGTTTACCTAGTGGAGCTGATATCATTAGGTAAGAGGTATTCAAGTCTTCTGTTGAAGAAATTTCTTCAAATGTATAGATGAAATTTAATTCCTTGAAATTTCTATCCTTTCATTTTAGCCTTCTGTTTGTAAGTGCACTAGCATGCTCTCTCAGAGTACTGTGTGTCCTTGGTGACTGTTGGTGACTGCCCTTAAGGTTTTTGAGGATCTTCAAAAACAGAGAATCTGTCATTTTTAGAAGCAACATCAGGCTAACATGTGATGCCTCAAGTTTAATGCTTTGTTATTTAAAAAATCTAATCTGTATTTATTTTGTTATGTTATGCTCCTTTAGTAGGGATTAGATGAGTCTGTTTCAGAGAGTATTGCCTTCAGAAATATCTTAGAGTCAGAATGGATCTCACAGTAACTGTTGCTGTCTTTTGATCATCTATTAATCAATTATTTTTCTGTTTCCCTTTTGCAGGTATGGAGCAAAAGGAAGTGCTGTAAGAATAGAGGTAGTGGTGTATACAGGCAGAGAAGGAAAAAGTTCCCAGGGGTGTCCAATTGCCAAGTGGGTGAGTTTTTATTTTTTAGTAATGTAAAACACATTTGTGTTTACTTCCACTATATTTTCCTATAATATTGATGATGCTTCATGTTCATAAAAATATTTTTCCGTGTTGCTCGAAGACATTTATCTTACTAATATATCCCACTCTAAACTAAAAAGCACTGTTGTATATGAACAGGAAGATCAATATGTATTAAAAAGAATACAATTACTGTCCAGATGGTCCTCACTTACCAACTGCATCATTCAGTGACTGTTCAAACTTACAACAGTGCTGAAAAAATAACTTTGTAAGCAATACCTTCATTTATGACCTTAGCAGTGTCTTGTGATTGCCATACGGTCAGTATGTGTTGTCTTATGTTGACCTGCTCTTTGTCCTTGTTTCCCCCCTTGCAGACCAGAGAGATTAGACGAAGGATTACAAGAGAGTAAGCAGAGATACAGTGGGGAATATACTGTACATCGAAAGCAATGTGCCAGCAGCTGCAAGTGCATTATGCAAACAGCCCAGTGTATTCCTCATTGTGTGCCTTCTTACTTTCTTTTAATCCCTTTCTCTCCAATCTTACTCTGTGTGAGAGAGAGAGAGAGAACAAGTTAAGCACAGAAGAGATTGCCACAGAAATTGCTTATTTTTTACTCCTCCCACCCACACTTTTGAGACTGGAGAGTTTGGAGATGAAGGGATTACAAAATAGCACATTTGTGGCCGCCAATGCCACTACATTATTTTGATGTGTATTCCTCACTGTGTTCCTACTTAAACTTTCTTATAATCCCTTCCTCTCCAACAAATGTAAATACAAACTTTCTTTTCCTTAATTGTCCCAAGTGAGCATTCCGAAGGGTGGGGGAATGGTTAGGAGGCAAAAAAAAAAGCTGAAGGTGTGAAACTGATTAGTTTTGTCAATTTTGGACTAGAAATCACAGCCTGGATCACATGATTTTCCACTTTGCGATCCCTTCATTTAGTGATGGAATTGCCAGTTCCAGTTGTGATTGCTACTGTAAATGAGGACTAACTTACATAGTCAGTAACGAAAGGAATTGAATAGGCAACAAAATGAAAACCAGGAAGAGAATTCAAGAGTGTGTTGATGAAACACCATGAGACAGAAATCCATTGCAACGTAACAAAACCCCAAAAGCTCTCAGAAAGAGAATAACATGGCATCGGTGTGAGGAGAGGGATCAGAATGAACTCCGCAACCTTTCTCTCAATGAGCAAGGGTTATTTGTCAAACCAGTTGGAGGGCTGTCAATGATCAGAGCAGATGAGGACTGCCTGATTCCAGCCCCCGATGAAAAAGTGCAAGGAAATGGACATGGCTTTTGCTGTTCTAAATTGGCTACGTAGGGATCTCATTTGAAAGAAGCTATCGCTCGAATTCTTGGTTGTAACCTTAACTTTCTTTCTAATCGATGCCATTGATCTACGCAGTTGCATAAATCTTTAACAATTTCCAGTCTAGACTGCAAGGAGTCTGGCACATTTTTTTGAAAACCTCCCTGTCCAGGGAGGGCCCTCCCATGTCAAGGAAGCTTAACAGCATGGACTCTTTTAAATATAGAGAAAGAAGTGGGTGCAGGCCACATGAAGCTCTTTCTGTGGGTTTGATGCAACTCGTCCTTACGTTACAATCACTCATTCAGTAACTTTCAAACTTAATGGTGATGAATGAGGGGGACTTACAAGGGGTCCTTGGAGTTTCAGCCATCGCAGCATCCCCACAAGTCATTGCAGAAGCTGGCAGGAAGTCAGGTCAGATGAGGTCTTCGTTTAATGACCCACATGGTCCTCACTTAACAGTGGCAGCCAAGACTGCCAGAACTGCTGTCATGAAACTACATAGTCATTTAACATTGCACTTTACGACTGCCTCCCTTGACAATAGTAATTTCCAGTCCCAATTTTCATTATGACCCAATTACCTATATCCATGATGGTGAACCTATGGCACGCGTGCCAGAGGTGGCATGCAGAGCCCTCTATGCTGGCATGCGCGCTGTCGCCCCAGCTCAGTTCTCTGTGGCGTTTCTTTTGTGAGCTTCTGTTTCCCTGCAAACGAAACAGAAGCTCACGAAAGAAAAAGATCTTACCTCTTGCCACGCTGCCTGTGTTGGGATGTCCCCCTCCTGCCAGCCAGCTGGTCTTCGGGTCTCTGCTGCGCCTGCGCACGCATCCGTGCATGCACGTGCGCATGTCCGCGCATGCGCACGCACCTTTCAGTTTGGGCATGTCCGCGCGTGCAGTTTGGGCACTCGGTGTCTAAAAGGTTCGCCATCACTGACCTATATGGCCCATATTATTAATTGCAAAATATTGACGCAGATTGTGGTTGAATTTTGGCAGTAAACCACATTTCTTAATTTCCATGGCAACTGCTTATTCTCCCTAATGCTTAGCTCTAAACATCTACACAAAGGATTTGGTGAAATGAACCATGACAAATTAAAAGTACTGGTACTTTGGATGGTATGGTAAGTCTTAGTATACAATTATTTTTGAAATATTTTGGAACTGACCTGCTTGACTTGTAGATTGTATCTTCAAATCTTGACAATGCTGTACCTGCAAAATACGCTTTCTGTCTTTATGTAGTTTAAAATCTGG
This sequence comes from Thermophis baileyi, assembly GCA_003457575.1. Classification (NCBI taxonomy): domain Eukaryota; kingdom Metazoa; phylum Chordata; class Lepidosauria; order Squamata; family Dipsadidae; genus Thermophis; species Thermophis baileyi. The sequence continues at coordinate 1,972,716 of QLTV01014916.1, read as the reverse complement.
TTCAGACAGTTTATTTTTAACAATAATGTAATTGGGCAATGATGGAAAACACATGTATATGAGTCAGCTATTACGTTGTGGTTTTTATGCTTTTCTTTTTGACCTTTAAAAGCATTTAACTGGCTATTGAGTGCAGTAGAATATTTATTTTATTCATATATAGTTAGTCCTCATATAACAACCAAGTTGGGACTGGCAATTTGGCCATTAAATGAAGTGATCATTAAGTGGAACCACGCTGTGCTTATACTCTTACTTCAGAGTGTACTGCACTCTTTCCTTTGCTCCACAGATCTGTGAAGGGCACAAAGTTACTTTTTTGCCACTGTTGTAACTGCGAATTGTCACTGTATGAGACACTTGCTAAATAAGGACTACCTGTATTGAATTGATTATAGATTAATACCAAATTGGGTAACGCTAAATATTCATGAATTTCTTAGTTGTTCCTTCCCTATTTCTTTTTTTGGAAAGGAAAATTATGATGCAATTAAGCTTGTTTCATAAATATATTGATCAGCTGATTGTAACTCATGTTGTTATGAACTGTCCAGGAACTAGTAATAGAAGTAGCAATCTCTTGCTAGCTGTTCCCTCTTTTGGGGAGGATTATAATAGGACAGCAAAATGATGGATTAGAACTCGATGTCTATAGGCCGGTGGATTCTCAATACTGTTTCGTTTCTTAGGAAACATTTCCTGCAGTTCATGCCAATGTTACCGTTTCCTGATTTATGCTGGAGTTCAAAATTGTGTGTCAGGCCTGCTCCAGTTTGGTCTTCTAGGAAAGAAATACTCTCGACTCCATGTGTAGCAAAAATAATTCTTTTACTAAAAAGCCAACTAGTTACAGGAAAGCAAAGCCAGACTTGAGGTTTTGCATGAGAAAGTCTTCCAGTTAACTTTTCCCTTTTCATTCCTCCCCCCTGTTATCTCCCAATTGTCCATTTAAATTTGAAGAAGGTGTTTTGGTAACTATCTCTGCAAAGGCTGGCTGGATTGTGAGCCGCTACATTCCATTTCCCAGCCTGTGGTCTTGAAGTGGTGAGCCAATGTCTTGGGACAGCATGGTGCTTAATTTTGCTTTCCCCCAGTTCTCCCCCCACCCCCCGTAGTTCATGGCAGACTGGCATCTAGCGAAGTGAAGCTGGAGCAAAAGGATGGCAGTCCTGTCATTGTGCTGGAAATTTATTTTAATACTGGAAAAAGTAGTGGTGCTCTATTTGTCCTTGAAATAAACCATGCTAATTGTTCTCAGTAAAAGTGTAAGGCAATTCTTTAAGAAAAGTTTAGTTTTAAACATGTTTGACTTGTTTTTAAAAAGTGTATATATTCAATAACAGGCACAGCTTCTGTGTTGTTTTTAGAGTTACCTATGAGTTTCTTTTTCCCCCCTGTTTTTTTTATTTTTTATTTATTTTTTTACAAACATATCAAATCAATGCGTGAACAGTGTGGCACCTGGGTGTCATACATTCTAATACAAATAAAACTAGTAGAATTAATCATAGTTATTACATTCAACCAACTTATATATTTCTAATAATAATACACATTTATATTAAGTTATAGTCTGTCATTGTTCAATTATTCCATGTTTTCTTTTGTTATTACTTTTATTTTATTATATAAAAGTGTATACACTAATATTCCCTTCTCTTATTTCTATCACATATTCTAACTTTTAATCATGTCACCCTTTATTAAAAGACTTTTTCTTTCTATCCTACCTAAACTTCTAATCATGTCAACTACAAAAAAAAAAAAAAAAAAGGAGGAGAGAGAAAAGGAGAAGCAAATCAGAACAACAACAAAAAAGAAAAATCATCTATCCATCGTCTCTTGTCTGCTTCAATACTTTAATTGCTGTGCTTTTTTTGACTTGCCTCCCAAATTCCTCTCTTGGATCTTTATCTCTGTCTGCATCTGTTTCTTGGCTGTTCAGTCTAGTTATTTCTCCCACCTCTACCTTCTTCCACTGCCTAGTTTCCAAAATTTCTGCCCAGGCCCCTATCTCCCTTTCAAACGTAACTTCCAGTTCTCTTAGTATATTTTCCCCATGGTTTAATTCATCAATCACTGTTATTTTCATTGTTGTCTCCTCTTTGTCATCTTCGTCCTTAATTTCTTCTGTTGACTCCTCCCTTTCCTGGGTGTCTTTGTCTTTACTCATCATACCTCGTATGGTATTTTCCATTTTTTTCCGTAATCTCCTTAAATCCTTTCTCCATGATGTCTTTTGTGTTTTGAAAAAGTAACGCCATCTCCTTAGAAATTCCACTCATTTCTTCCTTATAAAGCATCTTTTTTCGTTTTTAAATTCAACTTTTGTCCAGCAGTCCAAGAACTATTTATTCATTCCTTAAGTTGCCCTTCAAGGAGTGCACTAGTCCCAGTTCTTTATATCCCATAGGTAAACAATCAATTCCATTTAGATAATCCCAGAGGTTATCAAAAGCCTCTTTGCGTCCCCTTTACAGGTTCAATCTTCTAGTATAACATTCAGGGGTCCCTTTAATTAAATAGCTTCCTTATTTTCATATTTGGGTCTCCAGTAGTCATAGGGTAGCTAAAAATAATCCAATAGATATTTTCACAGTCCTTATAGGTATTCCCAGACTTGTAATTTTTCCTTTTGTCAGCAGGTGGCACTCTCAACTTAAATTTCAGTAAACTTCGTTTCATTTAAACGATCCATAAGAGTACCATCTCCAAAAGCAGAATAAGTTTTGTAAGTAAATAATTCCAGCATTTTAAAATGCCTTCCCAGTACCACATCTTCCCAGTTTAAGAGTCCAATTTTCTGTATATTTCAAAATTTATTATTTTTCTTTCTTGCGCCTTTCACTTCCGGTCTGGTATTCTCTCAGAATGCTTAGACGCCACTTTAACTAATAATTCTGAGCCAATAGTTCTAAATTATTCCTTGGGGTTAAGTTTAAGGCAAAAAGAAATCCTCTCCCCCAGTTCCAGTCACAGTTCACCTACTTCACTCCAGCACCAGTCTTAGTTGTTCTTCGATTGTCCCAGCTTTGTGGCAGCCATCCTTAGGCTGCCTCTTCTTCTTGCCGTGGCTAAGAGGGAAAAAGAACCCCGGGTCAGACAGGAGAGCTGTGACTCTTCTCGACCTCACAGGGTGCCCCTCTTTGCTTCACCACCCCTACAGGGCGGCTTTGGCTCCTCTCGGAGCCCACAAACAGGGAGAAGTCAGCACAGGGAACGGAGCCCCGTTTCTTGTGTCTGATATTGCTGTGACGTCAACCGGATGTCCTACCTATGAGTTTCTTATTGCCAGCTCTGCAGAATGTGATTTAGTGTGTGTTAATGTTGGCTTGTTCCATGAGTTGTACAGTTTCCATTGGGTCTGCCTAGATAACTGGTGCTTGCTGTGCCAGCGTAGAACTGTTTTACTCTTAAATTAAGAGGTCTGCCACAGATATGTAGAGACTTTCCTTGGTTGGGTTTGGGATCATTGGACTTTGCTTTAGCCCTTATCCAACAGAATCTTGAATGAAACAGAGATGTGGTAGGAAAGAACTTAATCCTCAGACAGGAAGGCAGCCAGTTTTTATTATACTGAGAGGTTGGCCCTTCAGGTACTCTTCCTCCTCATCTCTCAGACTCAGAGCTCCATGGTTAGTCTTGAACGAATACCAACATGTGGTTTCATTGCTTCTGAAATCATAGTCATCTGTGATTGAGTAGCATAAGGATTTTATTATGTGTGTTTGGGCAACAGAACATACCCTGAGAAACTTCGTTCTGTTTAGTGTTCCCAATAAGTTCATTAACATGTATGGGGAATTTTATACAACATTGGTTTCTATCCCAGGTTAGGGTAATGGTTGATGGGGAAATTCTGCTTAGTACAGCTATTAAGGAAATGAAGGAGGGGATGTTAGGTCATCCTGAGTTTCCTGTATGAGTCTGGCTATGACTTTTATGCCCAAGAATGATTATTCATTCATTCGTTCGTTCATTCATTCATTCAATTTGTATAGTCGTCCAACTTGCATTTGTGACTCTGAGTATCTCACAACAATTTTAATTAATTAAAAACAATAGCAATAAAACAATAAAAATATGAATAAAATCAATAAATATACAACTGTATTAAAACCACTATTAAAATGCAAAACACAACTTGAATAGCAACCATACATCCTAGTCAGTATAACCACTGAAAAAGCTCTCCATCACCACTGGACTCCCCCCCCCCCTCATGGTGGCACAACCATATCTTCAGGCACTTCCTAAAGGCCAAAAAGTTAGGGGCCAGTCTGAGTTGTGGGGGTGATGTACTAATGTTCCAAATGGCAGGTGCCACAGCAGAAAAGGCAGTCTTTCCTGTCAAGATGACATTCCTTAGTAGATGGGACCCTTAGCATGTCTGTCTTGCCATATCTGATAGGATGGGTAGAATAACCTTGGAGAAAGTGTTCCTTCAATATCCCAGTCACATCTCAGTACTTTATAGGTTATTACCACCACCTTGAATTGCACCTGGAAGCCAATACAGCTCAAAGAGTAGAGGTGTAATGTGTGTTATTCAAGGAGTGCAAATAACTACACTGCACTCCCACTATATAGCAATAAAACTTATATACTACTCCATAATGTTTTGCAGCACTCTCTAAGCAGTTTACAGAGTCAGCATATTGCCCCCAACAATCTGGGTCCTCATTTTAACGACCTCGGAAAGATGGAAGGCTGAGTCAACCTTGAGCCGGTCAGGATCGAACTCCTGGCTTTGGGCAGAGTCAGCCTGCAATACTACATTGTAATCATACTACATGTTATACCATTATCTTTTGCATCAGCTGCAGCTTCTGGATGCTCTTCAAGGGCAGCCCTGTGTAGAGCTTATTACAGTAATCCATTCAACTGATAACCTGAGCATGAGTAATTGAGAACCTAGTGTCCCAATCCAGGAAAGGGTGCAATTGATGCACAAGAAGAAGCTGTGCAAAGGCCTCCCTGCCCACAACCAGCAGCTGTTCTTTGAGTAGGAGTTTTGAGTCCAGGAAGACCCCTGTGTGCAGGGTCCATTTGATGCCACCCCATCCAGAACAATGGTAAATCCCTGGAACCAGGTGCCAAGAAGCCATTCAGTCTTGCCAGGGTTGAGCTGAAGCCTGTGATCCCCCCTTCAAAGCCTCACAGTGTCCAGACTGAGACAGGATATTGACAGCATTGCTTAGGTCACTAGATCAGGGGTCTCCAACCTTGGCAACTTTAAGACTTGTGGACTTCAACTCCCAGAATTCCTCAGCCAGCTGGCTGAGGAATTCTGGGAGTTGAAGTCCACAAATAGCAATAGCACTTAGACTTATATACCGCTTTACAGTGCTTTACAGCCCTCTCTAAGCGGTTCACAGAGTCAGCATATTGCCCCCAACAATCTGGGTCCTCATTTTACCCACCTCGGAAGGATGGAAGGCTGAGTCAACCTTGAGCCGGTAAGATTTGAACTGCCGAACTGCAGCTAGCAGTCAGCTGAAGTAGCCTGCAGTACTGCACTCTAACCACTGCCCCACCTCGGCTCAATTTTAAATCTTAAATTTGCCAAGATTGGAGACCCCTGCACTAGATGGAAAGCTAGTGAACATCAGAAGACTGCTAATACCTCACCCATGCAATGGATTATCTCATTGGCAGCTTCATGTAGATGTTACATGAGGAGTGGAGAAAATACTAAATCCTGAGGAACCCTGTTAAAACAGGGCCCAAGAGATAATTCCAAGAATAAATAGTGATGAGTAATTTGTAACATATAGTTTGTGTTGGGGAATCTGGAAAAAGATTGGTTGAAAGTAGGTACTTGGAGTGTCAATAGTTACGCCGTTACTCTGAAAATAAAGATATTAATTATGCACAGCTTATTAATTGCATCAGAAACTAGCAGCTGTCTGGTAAAGTAGAAAGTTAAACTGCAGAATTCTGTATTTGACATTGTAAAATCCCATTTTCCTTGTCTTGTGAAAGTGAACTTGAGATATATCACACAACACTGTTATGTATCACAGTAGAGTTACATAGTATAATTTAATATAATTTATTAACCTTTAATAAAGGTTACATACCTTTATTTAATAAATCTTTAAAAATGCAAGGGTCTGTTGCTTATGTAATTCCAACCTTGTTAAGTGTTTTCCTTTCTGCAATCTAGAGCTGACTTTAAAGATGTATTTGGTTGTTAAGAATTAAAATGTGCTGAACTGCTACAAAATACAGTTAAGGCAGTGTTTCTTAATCTTGGCAATTTTAAGATTTCAGTTCAGAATTCCCCAGCCAGCAATTCCTTGAAAATTTAGCATAGAAGATTAAGAGTTCCATGTTTTGGGGATTTCAAGAGAAGGATGTCCACTATGTATGTGTTCGTGGGCACGGAAAAAAGAGCTAGGTGTTGAAATCAGTAGGGTCACTGAGCCATGACAAAGCTGCAATTCTTAAATCTACTGAGGGGCATTATTTGGGGCTGCTTCATTTGGATTATATGATTCATTTGAAACCTGAAGGAGAGGGGAAAGAGACACCATTCCAAAAAACCTTCATCTGAAATTGAAGGATGAGGCTTAGTATATTATTATAGATACCAGATTATTCTTCCAAAAGGTAGATATTTGAGATCCCCGGGAAACCAGCCTGAGGCCAGACATATGTTTTAGCTTGTAAAGCAAGGAAGTCACTCATTTGAAGTTGGTTACCCAACACTTTGAAGGCAACTGTAGAAGCAAGGAATTTGAGACCAGATTCCTTTTAATGCCTGAGTGCTAACCAAATTTCTTTCTGAGAAACAAGTGCAGTCTGTGATAATATAAGGGCTGAAGGAAAAGTGAGAGGATTTGGATATTGGCATTGCTGCAGGGGTGAAATCCAGCAGGTTCTGACAGGTTCTGGAGAACCGGTAGCGGAAATTTTGAGTAGTTCAGAGAACCGGCAAATACCACCTGTGGCTGGCCCCAGGAGTGGGGTGGGAATGGAGATTTTGCAGTATCCTTCCCCTGCCATGCCCACCAAGCCATACCACGCCCACCAAGCCACGCCCACAGAACCGATAGTAAAAAAATTTGGATTTCACCACTGCATTGCTGTGTAAAGGGTTTAGAAACTGTTTTGAGTTTATCATAACTGGATTCTTCATTATCGGGAGTTTTTCCTAGGATAAGGGTATCCTATCAGAGCTGTGTCCTTCAATGTCTGACTGTAAGACTTGGACTGGATGATGCTAACCACTATCTCTCTTGACTTCTCTGCAAATACCCTTTCTTTCAGCCTTATGATTAATGCATTCACCGGGGGAAATCATGGGTTTTCGGGTGCACTTCTAAAAGAACAATCAGAAAGGCTTGGCAGAACGGCAAACTCTCCTTTAAGCTCCCAGAGCAGGGAGATCACAGTACAGATTTAGATTGTGCCATGCTCTCATGTTTGGGGTTTGACATGATCCCCTCCTCTTAAAAGAAGGGGGGGGATTTACTTTTACACAGCGTATATATATATCCTCTGTGGTGCTTTGAGTGACAGTGACCACCAAGCAGCACCTCTACATTCACACACATCTCAATATAACAAGCAAAGGGAATGAGAAAAAAATGGATATTACACATTTAAGACTTATTGCTTGGCAATTTCTGATCATCATCTGAGCTGATGTTATTACCTAGTATGATAATGAAAGGTCGGCAAGAAAACCACCAAGCTCAGGCCACCAAGCTCAAGGACCCCTCATTTCAACCCTGAGCTACAAATATTCTATCAATTTCTGATCATTTGAATTGAATGGGGTGATCCAGAGAGTGTTTACTATTGTTTACTGAAGGAAGGTTAGGCCAGGCCATGACACCTACGCACAGAACAATACAGATTTGCACAGTGCAGACAAGAATTCTCTTCACATTATTTGTATCAGCATCTGGTGTTGAGTGCAGTGGTGGTTGAGCCAGAAATACAGTAAAATTATATTTGTTATTGTATTTTTCTTTGTTCATTGAAAAAAGCAGGTTAGATGTAATTTCCAGCAGCATTTCAGCATCTAAATATATCACTCCAATTATATACTTCAGTTGGAACAAGCTTATAGCATATGCTGTTTGGTTTGCATCATTGATTTATTTTTGATGCTTTGCAGAGCAGGCTTTCTTTACCGGTTTCATTTCTGGTTCCTTCCACATTGCATTGTGTTGTAAATTTCTGCAATATTAGCTCAAGTTGGCCTTGTATCTGGGCTGACAATTGTGGTCATCTAACGTCTCCATTCTGCTGTTTTGCTCTAATTTAAACAAATTTAAAGAGAAATTCATTTTTCATTTAATTCCTGAGCGTAATTACTACTATAGTGCGAGGTCATTTCTGCATTTTTAAGTGTATTAATCCAAAAACATGCATACTAGTTAGTGTGGTTAATTTTGAAGGGACAATCTACCTCAAGTAATCTTTATTCACAGAGAACTTGTTCCTTATTCCAGAGATCCTGCCAAGGGTTGAGACAGTTGCTTCACCAATCTAAGAGAAATATTTCAAGTAAGTAGAATCCAAGCAATTAAGTTGCTCTAGGAAATATGGTTGGCCATGACACTAACTTTCAAAAAACATTTTAGAGATTAGATTACATTCTTTTGCATAATTGGAAAAGATTATTTTCATAGAATTTTATCTATATATTAACAAAGGAATTGGATATGTACATCTTACATGATTATACAACATTATAAACATATTCTGGAATATTCTCTCTTATTCAAATGCCATCATTGAATCAGTGCAAAGGTATTTGAACTTGGGAAGTTTTTTTTTCATACAATCTTCTCCCTGCTCATTTCAAATGGAAGAAATTTAAGGTAGAGGAATGATTGAAATGCCATTATCCTCCAGATAAATTTGGGCCAAAGGCTGATCCTATACTGTATATCAGAGCACAGGAGCAGGATTGTGGTAACCCAAAGAAGGTCAAGTGAGGTACACATAAATAGCACATTGTTCCTTCATTCATGGACTCTGTCAGTTCAGGCTCCAGATGTACCTGTGGGATCCCATGATCCCTTAGAAACAAAGTAGGTCTGTTGTCCGTGAAACATTTTGTAGGCCAGCAAATACTTCAACAGGCCTTTTCTCATGAATTTCTGACGCATACAAATATGTAATTTCTTTTTCCTCCTTGTCTCTACTCACCCTCAGGCAGATTGTAGTAAAGTCTATGCCACGCACACATCTCAATCAAACCCGTGACTTTCATCTCTGATGCTATTCACAGTGGTAAAAGGGGTTGTGTGTTAACTACAATATGTTGAATAAGTATGATTATGCAATATTAATCTAGCTGAACAGAAAAGAGAGGTACAAATACACCATAATACTGGAAGATCAACAACCAATATTTATATCTGGTAGAGGTTAGTCTAGTCTTTTATTTCCGTTTGTATATTAAAAACGTTTTTATAACAAGGACAATAATTGAGTGTGTACTGATAGTACGTATTCAAACATCATGGTTATCTAAGCTTATGGTTAGGCATTAAATGTATTCCATTCATGCCTTGTAGTTCCTTGTGTGATACGGGAGTGAAATGTCTAGGGCAGTGATGGCTAATCTTTTCCGGAGCGAGTGCCCAGAGCACGCACGTGCGCATGCAAATGCACGTGTGGCCGAACCCCCAAAATGCAATGCACGTACGGCCACCGCACATGCACCCCGCCCTCACACGCACTCTGCACCCCGCACATGCGTGCGCGGCCCCCCGCGCATGCGCGCCAGAGACCTGATGACCAGCTGGCCGGCAGGAGGCGCGCGCGCATGCGCGGTAGAGCTGAACTAGGGCGACAACTCATGTGCCCACAGAGAGGGCGCTGCGTGCCACCTGTGGCATGCGTGCCATAGGTTTGCCATCACGGGTCTAGGGAAAGTGAAGAAAAGCAGATCAGGATTGGTTGTTGATTACAAGGGAGACACTTTGTGAATTTCATGGGGCCTCTTGAGTACTATGAAAGAAAAGCTGAACTGAGAATGTTTTTTTCTTAAGTAACCTGACCCAGAGTTTGACTATCTGATGCCCTCTAGTCATTTTGGACTTTAATTACCATCAGCTACAGTGGCAAGAGTGTGTGAGAATTACAGTTTAGAAAAAAATCCCACAGTACATTAGTCTACCGTAACCTAATCTGTATTTCTACTTTCAAATGATAATATTACTGTGTTTCCCCGAAAATAAGACCCTGTCTTATATTTTTTTGAACCCTGAAATAAGCGCTTGGCCTTATTGCCATGCACTCAAAAGCCTGATTGGGCTTATTATCAGGGGATGTCTTATTTTGGGGAAAACAGGGTAAGTAATTAGCCTTCCTCCCCAAAGAGTGAGTTAGGAATAAACATCCTACTGCTGCCCCTGCCTACACAATTATTTTATACAAGAAGTTTGCATAATATAATGATGATAAGGCAGCAATTGCTTTTTGTTCCAAAAGGAATATGTTATATTCAGCTTTGGGATAGAAGTGTGCCGTTGAGTGCTGCACTCGTAGATCTAAGGCGTGATTAGTGGTGCTGTATAGGGATCCACTGAGATATATATTATTTCATATGTCTTCCTTGTAAAGTTCTTTGCTCTGCATAATTGTTATCTGAAGTAGATAGGAATAAGTCTTTTGAATCGCACCAATTGGAAAATTAACAGGTACTACATTACTGGGAAAACTTTACTGTATTGTTAGAAATATAAAGTTAGAGATGAGGAGAGCAGCCCAGAATTGATTCCCCAATTTGCATAATTTCTTTCTGTAGTAAGATATTAGGAAAACTGATGGTTCATAAAAAAAGTTCATTCGCAATGTTGAGAAAAATGATAGGTTAAAATTTTCTATCATTTACTAATACAAGTAGCAGTCCTCGACTTACAACAGTTCATTTAGTGACTGTTCAAAGTTACAATGGCACTGAAAAAATGACATATGACCATTTTTAACAGTTACAACCTTTTGCAGCACCCCCATGATCATGTGATCAAAATTTAGATGCTAGGCATCTGATTCATATTTATGACCGTTGCCGTGTCCCAGGGTCATGTGATCGCCTTTTGTGACCACCTGACCAGCAAAGTCAATGGGGAAAGCAGATCCACTTAACAGCCAGGTTACTAACTTATTGACTGTGGTAATTCACTTAACAACTATGTTGAGAAAGGTCGTAAAATGGGGCAAACTTAACAAATGTCTCACTTAACAATAGAAATTTTGGGCTCAGTTGTGGTCATAAGTCGTAGAATGAATAATATTCATTCTATATATCTATTTTAAAATAATAGTAACGCACAGGCATGGAAAATGTAGTTAGATGCTTCTGAAATAATAATATGGGGAAATATAGGTAGTCCTCGACTTAAAAGACCACAATTGAGCCTAAAATTTCTGTTGCTAAGACAGTTAAGTGAGCTTTGCCCCATTTTATGACCTTTCCTACCACAATTGTTAAGTGAATCACTGCAGTTGTTAAGTTAGTCACGCGGTTGTTAAGTGAATCTGGCTTCCCCATTAACTTTGCTTGTCAGAAAGTGACAAAAGGTGATCACATGACCCCAGGATACTGTAACCGTCATAAATATGAGTCAGATGCCAAGCGTGTGAATTTTGATCACGTGACTATGGAGATGCTGCAATGGTCGTAAGTGTGAAAAACAGTGACTTTTTTCAGTGCTGTTGTAACTTTGAACGATCACTAAATGAACTGTTGTAAGTCCAGGACTACCTGTATACATCATGTAATCTTAAATTTTGTTTATATTTATCTTCAATGATAGATTTGTTGTTTTTTTTTTAAATGAAGCATGGGTGAAATAATAAGATTATATAACCTGTCTTTCTCCAAAAGGGATGGCCAAAAAAGAAAAAAGTGGAAAACTCTGCTTCCTTTTAGATGTTAAGGGAAATGTAAGGTATTTTAAGAGGGAAAAATTGTATTGGAAGGAGAGCTATTGAATCCAGGGGTGCCCCTCTCCCCTGTTATTGAGAAGTCCCACCCTGCCGAAGAGATACAAAATGAGAAAAGCTGTCCCAATTCTGCACAGGCTCGCTAAACACACTCAATGTGAAAAACTGTCTGAAGAAATTGCCATCATTTTAGGCAAGCCTCACTTTGATCCGTTGCACTTCTGATGATTCCAGCCCTTTTCATTGTGATCCAGCTGCACTGAATACTCTATGACCTTTGTCTTAAATGGGATTTATCCTCCCAGGCCTGTCCGGTTTAATTGCAAATCTTTTGTTACTGACTTGGTTTAATGGATAGCATTTTGCAAACGGTTGAATGGTAAGAAGATTTTCTGAAAGGCAAATGAAATGTGTGTAGTTGAAGCAGCCCTTCTCCAGGTTCACATCTTTTTAAAAATATGTCTGTTTCTAAGTTTTAACGTTTATTCTCTAGTAAGCAGGTAGATACAAATGGGGTTGAATAAATACTTGAGGATAAAAAAAGAATTAGTGGATACATTTACTAAACCAAAATTTTGTCTACAGAGAAAAGAGGTTTGCTAAGTGTGTAGGCTACATTGCAGTTTTCTGTTTCTTGGTGTGTTTTGACCTTATTTTAGGAAAAACTATATAATTGGAATTTCAGAAATAAGAACTGTCTTCAAGGGATTTCAAGCTATGATGTCTTCTGATTAATTAACCCGTGGAAGGGTGGTGAAATCCATAAGAGGGGGGAAAACTTGTGATAAACAATTACAGCAATAATATTATCTGCAAAATAAATCTAGTAATTTATCTGGACCGTCCTTGGGGTGGAGGAGGCGGGTGTCAAAAACATAAAAGTAACAAGTGCCTTTCAATGTGCACCGTGGGGCTTGGTGCCCACTTCGTGCTCTCATCCTCTATTTTGAACTTGCTCATCCTCATATCATAGCTCTTTCTAGAGGGCCAATAGCTCTAGAGAGATAATAGCTAGCTTTCCATTCTGGGATGTTCCATGATTAACCTGCAAAACCATTCCTTTGTCTTCCAGGTGATACGGAGAAGTAGTGATGAAGAAAAATTGCTGTGCTTAGTTCGTCAGCGTGCAGGACATCACTGCCAAACTGCTGTGATTGTGATACTTATTTTGGCTTGGGAAGGGATTCCTCACCTTCTTGCTGACACATTGTACAAGGAACTCACCCAGAGTCTTAGAAAATATGGCTGTCCAACTAGCCGTAGATGTGCATTAAATGAAGAGTAAGTATGCTTTAAAATATTTTATAGTATGAGAGTATTTTAAGATATAAAGGATGTATGAGAGACTAGTAATCTTACTTGATTGACAGTCTTCTGCACTATGGTCATTACACTTGAAAAAGATACATACAATTTCTATTTTTTTTAGTAGAGTGTAGATAGCATTCTGAGTATGATATGTTAAGAGGACCAAAATGAACTTTCTCATTTTTCATTTTTTATGCTGGCAAAAACAGATTATATGAAAATAGATTTTTTTTCTTCCATTTTTTAAGAATGTCCTCATTACCCACAGCTTTCTATCTTGCTTTTGATGTCTTCTAGAGGTAATAAAATAAAGCACATTTTTTTCTACATTTTTGTAGATGGCAAAATACAAACTCAATGTAGTTGAAACTCTTTCTTAATGTGAAGAAGTAGTGTGCTGGTGTACCACTGCTTCATCATTCCAAATTGCCTTTTACTGATAGCTGCTGCAGTTAAACCTTACAAATTCCCTTTCAAGCTTGTTTAATACGATGCCTGAAATCAGGCTTGCATCTTATTCCTATCCTAACAAAACTTCAGTATTTTGTTCTTGGCACTCAAATCTGATTTGAGTTGGAAACCAAGCTTGAAGAAACCTAATTATCTGATGTGGACGTTATTCTAAATAACTCACATAAATGTATGTAGTCGTGCACCGACTTTAATCCTGGAAAGGTTGGTGCAAAATTTTGCATTCCAGTCAGGAAATTTTTTGATGTTCCCTTAGAATGCCCCAATTTGACAATTCCAGGAATGGGTCGGTCATTGAATCTTCTACAACAGAAACAAACTTCCTTTGTCCTAGACATGTTTGAGTCTTCCATAATACTAGCAACTAAGTATGGAAGGCAATTTGAAGCTGCCCCAGTGATGGCACAGTCATTTTTTTTACATGATCTAAAATGAAAAAAATATACAGCCACAAAGAAGTGCACTATTTATTTCTAATAAAGACAGTTAACAGTATCTAAGCAATCTGATAGCTTTACCTTTAGGCCTCTGCTTGAAGGTAGTCCTTGACTTACAACAGTTCGTTTAGTGACCTTTCAAAGTTACATCGGCACTGAAAAAAGTGACTTATGACCATTTTTCACACTTACAACTGTTGCAGCATCCCTATGGTCACATGATCAAAATTCAAACACTTGGCAACTGATTCAAATTGATGACAATTGCAGTGTTCCAGGGTCATGTGACCTGACAAGCAAAGTCAATGGGGAAGCCAGATTCACTTAACAACTGTGTTACTAACTTAACAACTATGGCAAGAAATGTCATAAAAAGTCCCTTAACAACTGTCTCGCTTAGCAACAGAAATTTGAGGCTCAATTGTAGTTGTAAATCAAGGACTACCTCTATTTGTGTAATGGTTGTAATATTACATTCAAGCTACAGAAAAATGTATTGAAGTTGATTATAGACAAGTTGTTGTTGCTTCCACCCATGATTGATTGGGGAGCTGTTCTTGTATGGGTGAGGAATCTGATGTGATAGCAACAAGGTATTTGGCAAAGCCCTAGAGCCTTGCATGTTTAGTGACTGCCTACCCTGTGATGGAAAGAAAAAAAATAAACACTTTTGAGCCTGCAGCATGAGATTCATCAGATCTGATTGATTCTTACACTGGTCATAATCAGAAGCAGCCAGTGGTCTACATGCTTGTCTTGCTCTAGTCTAGTCTATTCCATTCAGAATAACACAGATTATATCTGTATCATCTAAAGCAGTGGTTCTCAACCTTTCCAATGCCGCGACCCCCGCCCCGCCGCCACGACCCCTGTCCCGCCCCCTCCCCGCGCACGATGAGGTGACAAAGGGGGCCTGGCACCAGGGGTGAAATGCTCCCAGTTCGGCCGTGCCTGCGGGTCACCGGACAGCCGGTAGCCACGGAAGCGGGAGACTTCACCCACCCGCCCGGACGCCGCCATTTGAGTTCTTTTACCCTCTGCGCATGCGCAAAGCGTTCTGCGCATGCGCAGAGGGTAAAAGAACCCAAATGGCGGCGGGTGGGCGAAGTCTCCCGCTTCCGTGGCTACCGGCTGTCTGGCGACCCGCAGGCATGGCCGAACTGTGAGCATTTCCAAGATGGCGGGCTAGCGCACGCGGCGACCCCTGTGAAAAGGTCGTTCGACCCCCAAAGGGGTCGTGACCCACAGGTTGAGAACCGCTGATCTAAAGCTAAGAATTCCCCAGATGTTAGTTTTCAATGTATGTGTTAGATTGACAGAGATTTGGGGCATTAATTTGCTGAAGATGAGGATCTTGCCCAACTAGCTGATCACCTACCTTTTGGTTAATTTTTCTAGTCGTACTTGTGCCTGTCAAGGTCTCGATCCAGAGACATGTGGGGCATCCTTTTCATTTGGCTGTTCTTGGAGCATGTATTACAATGGCTGTAAGTTTGCCAGAAGCAAAATCCCCAGAAAATTTAGACTTCTCACAGATGATCACGCCCAAGTAAGTATTCTCCCTTCCTTCTTCCATAATACAAAATTTAATGCTATGGTTTAAGTGCACAGGTATTATAAATGTTTAAAGCTGTTCAGAATTAGTGGAATCACATTAGATTACATCCTTCCTGTGTGTGGCTTAGATGAGCAAGCTAAGCATGACTATGAGCAAGTTCTATTCATACACAGTAAATCACTTGTACTGACTTGTCTTACACATAAATGAGCACATAAAATCTCCCTGTCACCTCCAAAATGCCATGCTTTCATTCCTCTGATCCATCCACCATAATTTACCAATTTGTATGCATTGAATTGAATACTTTATTTGGTAAAGTGTGATTAGACACACAATGAATTTGTCTCCAGTGCAGAAGCTCTCAGTGTACATGCAAAGCAACAGATTAATGATAATCATAATAATAGCAATAGCACTTAGATTTATATACCGCTTTACAGAGCTTTACAGCCCTCTCTAAGCGGTTCACAGAGTCAGCATATTGCCCCCAACAATCTGGGTCCTCATTTTACCCACCTCGGAAGGATGGAAGGCTGAGTCAACCTTGAGCCGCTCATAATTGAACTCCTGGAGTGAGCAGTGAGTTAGCCCTGCAGTGCTGCATTCTAACCACTGTGCCACCACGGCTCTTACTGGTAATAATAAAATTACCAGTAAGAATGCCAATAAGAGGGAGAAGTATGAAGAATAATAAGAAGTATACAGTATGTCACAGAAGTGAGTACACACCCTCACATTTTGTAAATATTTAAGTACCGTGTTTCTCCTATAATAAGACATGTCCTGATAATAAGCCCAACAGGGCTTTTCGGGACGTGTTGAAATAAGCCCCCCCCCCAAAAAAGACGCCCACCCCAACTACGTACACGCACCCCCTGCCCCATCTGCCACCCCCAAATTGTGCCCGAACATCTTACCAGAG
>QLTV01014916.1:1894557-1950640 GCA_003457575.1 Thermophis baileyi | reverse complement strand
CCCACCTCCAAAACGACCACTGCCTTGCGAAAGAAGCTGAGGGTAAAGGTGATGGACTTGCCAAGCATGTCTCCAGACCTAAACGCTATTGAGAATTTGTGGGGCATCCTGAAACAGAAGGTGGAGGTGCGCAAGGTCTCTAACATCCACCAGCTCCGTGATGTCATCAGGGAGGGGTGGAAGAGGACTCCCGTGGCAACCTGTGAAGCTCTGGTGAACTCTATGCCCAAGAGGGTTAAGGCAGTGCTGGAAAATAATGGTGGCCACACAAAATATTGACACTTTGGGCCCCATTTGGACATTATACTTAGGGGTGTACTCACTTTTGTTGCCAGCAGTTTAGACCTTAATGACTGTGTGTTGCGTTGTTTTGAGGGGACAGCACATTTACGCTGCTATATAAGCTGTATACTCACTACTTTACATTGTAGCCAAGTGTCATTTCTTCAGTGTTGTCACATGAAAAGATATACTTAAATATTTACAAAATGTGAGGGGGTGTACTCACTTCTGTGACATACTGTAAATAATAATAATGCTGCAGCCATACTACTTGGGTAAATACATACTGACATTAGGCAGCTGTGTGCGAAGTGATGGCCCAAGGGAAAAAACTGTCCCTGTGTCTACTTGTTTTGGCCTGCTATGCCTGAGGAGAGAAGTTGAAATAGTTTATGTCCAGGATGTGAGGTGTCGGCAGATATCTTCTCAGCCCTCTTCCTGACCCACGCAATATAAAGGGCTGTTATGGAAGGCAGATGGGGACTGCAGCCAAGAAATTAAAAGACGCTTGCTCCTGGGGAGGAAAGCTATGGCAAATCTAGACAGCGTACTAAAAAGCAGAGACATCACCCTGCCAACAAAAGTGCGTATAGTCAAGGCTATGGTTTTCCCAGTTGCAAGGTATGGCTGTGAAAGTTGGACCGTAAGGAAGGCTGAGCGCCAAAGAATTGAGGCCTTTGAACTATGGTGCTGGAGAAGACTCCTGCGAGTCCCTTGGACTGCAAGGCGATCAAACCGGTCAGTCCTAGAGGAGATCAACCCTGACTGCTCTTTAGAAGGCCAGATCCTGAAGATGAAGCTCAAATACTTTGGCCACCTAATGAGAAGGAAGGACTCACTGGAGAAGAGCCTAATGCTGGGAAAGACTGAGGACAAAAGAAGAAGGGGACGACAGAGAATGAGGTGGCTGGATGGAGTCACTGAAGCAGTAGGCGTGAGCTTAAATGGACTCCAGAGGATGGTAGAGGACAGGAAGGCCTGGAGGAACGTTGTCCATGGGGTCGCGATGGGTTGGACACAACTTCGCAACTAACAACAACAATGGAAGGCAGGCTGGTTGCAATTGTTCTTTCTGCAATCTTAACTATCCATTGGAATCTATACCTGTCTGTTTAGTTGCTGCACCAAACCAGACAGTTATAGAAGTACATATGACAGAATCAATAATTCCTCTGTAAAACTGTATCCAGAACTTCCTGAGTTGACACAGGAAGAATATTCCTTGTTGTGCCTTTTAATGATGGTTCTAATGTTAAGGGTCTATTTCAAGTTCTAGGAGATTATAGAACTCCAAAATTTGAAGGACTCTACTGCTGATAAGGTGCTGTTGAATATGGTAAGAGGTGGTAGAATAGAAGGGCTCCTCCCAAAATTCACTCTCATCTCTACAGCCTTAAGCATATTAAGCTCCAGATTGTTACAGCTGCACCACAGGGCCAGGTGTTCAACTTCTCGGCTATATGCAGACTCATGACCAACTCGAATGAGGCCAGTGACCGTTGTGTCATCTGCAAACTTCAGAACTTAACAGAGGGTTCCCTTGAGGTGCAGTCATTGGTATAGAGCAGGGGTCCCCAAACTTGGCAACTTTAAGAGTTGTGGACTTCAATTCCCAGAATTCTCCAGCCAGCATAGCTGGCTGGAGAATTCTGGGAGTTGAAGTCCACAACTCTTAAAATTGCCAAGTTTGAAGACCTCTGGTATAGAGAGAAAAGAGCAAGGAAAAGAGCTCTCAGCCCTCAGGGGCACGTGCTCATTACCTGGGTACTACATCTAATTTTCCCTAGCCTCACCTGTTGCTTCCTATCTGTCAAAAAACTGACAAGTATGAGCATTAAGCTGGATAAATTAAGAGTATGTTTTTATTTTCCTATTAAGACTGAATGCGCACGTTCACAGTGACTAATGTATATGAGCAATCCATTTTATAAAATGTTCCCTTATTTTAAAAATATGGAACATTTCACAAGTGTCGGTTCTCATCATGTACACAGTTTTGCTAATTTCTAGCATACTACATACTCCTGAAGCAGGCACGTGGTTTTACAATTATTTGGGGTGGTCAAAAAGTTCACAGAGCAAACAAATGAAAGTGCTTCTTGTCATTGTTTTTTATTAGAACCTTCTATTTTAGCTAAATATTAAAAATATTGATCATTTTACAGATGACATAAAGCTAGGAGGTATAGAATGCAAATGCAGAAGAAGATAGATTGAAAGTAAAGACAGATATGGATCATTTGAACCACTGGACGGAGTGAGATGAGGTTAAATGTAAAGAAGTATAAAATTATGCTCTTTAGGTAAGAATAGCTTGTAGTATAGATATAAAACTAGAAAAATCTGTTGTCTTGAAAGTAGTCCGGAAGACTTTTTGGACAGGTAACACACTTATATGGATTTGTGCTATTGTGATTTACTTGTTCTGCTCAATAGTGCTCAAGAATGAGATACAAGAAGCCTTTGCCCTCTTCCTGCTGTACAAAGAATAATTTAAAGCTGCTCTTACATTTCTGTTCTGCTTAATTGTGACTTGTTCTGCTTTTCTAGCATAACAAGTGAGTTAACTTTTACCGTGACTTGCTTATAGCATGCCAGGTTCAGAGCATCTTGTAGGATTATGGTGAGATATTTTATGGAATGAATGAATCAAATCAGTCTATAAACTGCAGATTATGGGTGATATGATTCAACAACCCACATTTACGATTATTCACAGCACGGGATCTGGATGAGACAAACTAAGCTCTCAGGTTTTTGTTCATTTGTTTTTTATAGTAAAAGTGTAACCATCTAATGAAACGTATTGTTCAAGGGTTACAGCCAAAACTGATAGTAAGTTATATCAGCTTGAGAAATAGGATTCCTTTGAACATTGTGCATAGGTTAAGGAGTAAATGCACCTGTGATATTGTTCTGCCATTTTTTTAAATTACCTCATTATTTTTTTTAATATGGTAGCTGTTTGTTGTCTGAATAAGTTTTGGAGGAATGCTACTTATTACAATATTAATGGATATTACTCTGTTTTTAAATAATGGAATATTTTCGAAACCTAAATAATTTATAATGTAAAAGTCTTGTTGAGTCATTCACCTCTGCGGTTGAATTTATGGGTGCATTTCAAGAGTTCTTTTGGGAATAATAGAGGAACAGTTTATACTTCTTTTAATATGTATTTTCAATTTCCCAATCAATCTTACAGCCCTGGTAAGATTTCCTGATATTCTCCCCTCCAAATACTAGCCAGGTCCATTTCTACTTAGTGAGATTAGCCATGTTAGTTACCTGGGCACCTGTATGTATTGTCTGAATCTCATACTTTCTAAGGCTACTATATTGGTCTGCTAAACTGATATATTGGCTTTAACAAGTACAAAATGGGCCACCTACATGTTGTTCTGTTGTTAAACAGAAGCCTAACTTAGTAATACATTTAAAGCATTTATTGCAGAGGTGTCCAATCTTGGCAACTTTAAGACCTGTGAATTTCAACTCCCAGAATTTCCTTCAACTTGTGGAGTTGAAGTCCACAAGTCTTAAAGTTGCCATGGTTGGACACCCCTGAATTATTGTTTGGTTTGTGTTTGTGTTTGTTTTTTGCCTCTTTCTTGAAAGAGCTTGATGTTTGATCTACTAAGTCCCCATTTTTTAGACTCAAAGGGTATCTTTGAAGAAACTCTTGCTTATCTTCAATCTCATGTCTCTTCTCCTCTGAGGATAATAAAATAATCATCTTAGGACAGAGTAGTTATAATTATTTTTAACACAATATGAAAATGAAGAAAAGAGAGTAAGTTTAATAGCTGTATTATCAGTTATGTAGTAAATTTTAAAATTTGATACAGGTAGTCCTTCATCTGTGTCCATTCATTCAGTGACCATTCAAACTTATGATGGTGCTGAACGAATGATGGTTGTGACTGATCCTCAGAGCATTTCTGACCTGCTGCAGCACCCCATGATCACACACATCACTGAGGTAAATCTCCCTCATCTGCACAGCCTCCTGCAGCCTTTCTACGCAGCCACTCGCATATCCTCCCTGACCTTTAACCCTTCTGCACCC
This sequence comes from Thermophis baileyi, assembly GCA_003457575.1. Taxonomy (NCBI): domain Eukaryota; kingdom Metazoa; phylum Chordata; class Lepidosauria; order Squamata; family Dipsadidae; genus Thermophis; species Thermophis baileyi. The sequence goes on along the minus strand of QLTV01014916.1, from coordinate 1,946,289 downwards.
TATCCAAGCCTCACAGCCATCCTTGCACACCCTTGAGTCACACGACAAATCTGACTACCTTCCCTGACCCACGCTACACTCCCATGCACCCTCCCTCACTTGTTTCTCACACAACACTCAAGCCATCACACACTCACCTTAACCTTCACCATGCCTCATACCCCTGTGCACTAGCCCCACATATAGCAATAGCACTTAGACTTATATACCGCTTCACAGTGCTTTACAGCCCTCTCTAAGCAGTTCACAGAGTCAGCATATTGCCCCCAACAATCTGGGTCCTCATTTTACCTACCTCGGAAGGATGGAAGGCTGAGTCAACCTTGAGCCGGTGAGATTTGAACCGCCGAACTGCAGCTAGCAGTCAGCTGAAGTAGCCTGCAGTACTGCACTCTAACCACTGCGCCACCTCGGCTCTTAAATATACTGTCCCCTGCCTATACACACAATTCACATTGCACCTACACACACTTCCAAGCCTTACTGTGCCTCTCACACACACCCTCACATCCTCCATGAATTTAACAGATTAACAGAGTTGGAAGGGACCTTGTAGGTCTTCTAGTCCAACCCCCCCACCCAAGAAGGAGACCCTACACCATTTCTGACAAATGGCAGTCCAGTCTCTTCTTGAAAGCTTCCAGTGATGAAGCTCCCACAACTTCTGAAGGCAAACTGTTCCATTGGTTGATTGTTCTCACTGTCAGAAAATTGCGTCAGACCCCTGCATACTCTGCCTAATGCATGCCTTATTGATTGATTGATTGATTGATTGATTGAATTTATGGCGACTCAAGGCGGCTTACAGAATAAAAGTCTACATTTAAAACAATAAAAACTAACAAAAAGAATCAAATGAATTAATATAGTACAATATAACAAAATCACTCCCCGCCCCGGCAACAGCAGATCACACGAGCCATTTAATGGGCTCCATCCCGCTCTGGGTTCCCCAGGCCCGCTGGCAAAACCAGGTCTTTAGCGCCTTCCGGAAGAGTATTAGAGTGGGGGCCATTCTAATCTCTGGGGGAATGATGTTCCAGAGAGAGGGAGCCACCATGGAGAAGGCCCTTCTTCTGGGTCCCACCAGGTGTATCTTCCTAGGGGGTGGGACCCGCAACATTCCCTGCCTCCCCGCTCTGGATGGGTCGGGTAGATGTGACCGGCAAGAGACGGTCCCTCAGATAATCCTTGTGCACCGTCCCTGGCCTTCATGTAATTGCCCCGAGCCACACTGTGGCTTTCAGATACCCCCTTGCAGTTCTTCCCCCACCTGTCCTTCACACTTGCACGGTCTCCCCAAGCCACATTGCACCTCTAGCACACCCCCTCACAACCTCATACATTCTCCCCAATCCATTCTGCACCATTCTACACCACATGTCACACACATACCCTCACACCCTTACACGTTCTCCTGATCCATGCCATAGCCTCAAGCACATTCCCAGATCCATGCTATACCTCCATGCACCCTTCCTGTTCTGCCTGCCTTTCACATACCCTCTCATACCATCACACACTCTCCCCAAACGTCACCAAGCCTGCCCTGCACCCCTCTTCCCCCACCCAGCAGAAGTCACTCAAATGCCTGTTGGCCCGGCAACTTCCTGCCAGCTTCTTCATCAATTGTGGTTGTAGGATCGCAGTAGGAAAGTTTCTCACCGAACAACCATGGGATTCAGTTTACAATGGTAATTGGGACTTCAGGGATAATTGTTGCTAAGCGATGTGGTCATACTTTATGACCACATCATTTAGCAATGGAAAATCCAGTCCCAATTGTTGTCATAAGCCCAGAACTACCTGTATTTAGTATATTGAAGGAAGAAAAGTTTCTCTTTCATTGCCAGCCTGATAGGCTTTCTAACATTGTTAATAGCTGTTGGGCTAAGAAATGGTTTCCTTGCAAAGGAGAAAGAAATATTTTCCCCTTTGTCTGACCAACTTTTAAATATATGGATAGTTTTACTATTACAGTAGGAAACTTAAGTATCAAATATAAGCTGCAATTAACGTTGCTTTTACTAATTGCTTTATTCATAAACAATACAATTATGGGGTAATTGCTTTCTCTATTTCCAGGAAGAAAATCTGGAAAACAATTTGCAGACTTTAGCTACTGATGTGGCTCCATTATATCAAAAACTTGCCCCTGATGCTTTCCACAACCAGGTAGGTTGATGAATATTTCATGTTGTCTCATCACATCCTTTTAATGTGATAGATCAGTGACATGTCCCCAAGAGGCATTTACTTACTAGCTGAGTCCACAGATTGCACTAAGCTCAGTGGTGGGATTCAACCGGTTCGCACCACTTCGGCCGAACCGGTTGTTAAATTGCTGGCTCGCCCTGCCCCTTCCAGGAGTCCCCATGCGCCCTGTTTTGGCTCCCAGGGGGCTGCAGGGAGGCCTACTAGGCCCAAAATGGGGTGCGGTGTGTCCCGTCGTCCCCCCTGCAGCCCATTTTTGCTCCCAGGAGGCTGCAGGGAGGCCTACTAGGCCCAAAACGGGCGGCAGGGCGGCCCCTACGCGGCCCGTTTTTGCTCCCAGGGCGGTGCAGGAGGCTGAGTGCTGCCTGTCACATCCCCGGGCCACGCCCACCATGGCCATGCCTACCCAGCCGGTCATTAGGGCAGAGAACCAGTTGTTAAATTATTTGAATCCCACCACTGACTAAACCCCAGTATTGTTTCTTGGATTTTAAGCTAGTACAATGTGTAAATTCTCCTTTTATGGTTTATAAACAATGATTTATGGCTTTGTGCAGGAATAGACAAGTTATGGTCCCAAATCTTTATGTTTCTTTTTGCTGCTCTTATAAGCCCTCTCATATTTCTATCTTTCCGTGTTTGTTGAAAACCAACAGTACCTATTGAGGTGGAAAAACAGATAATCCCAAAACGAAATATCCGAAAGTGATCATAGTTAAAGCACAAAAAGCAGCCCCTTGCAAAGCCAGCCTTGCCCACATGCTTGTAATGCCCCTCCTTTTGTGTCCCTCTGCAAATGTTGTATCATCTTCAGCTTCAAGCTTAGTGTAGTAGTATGTATAAATTCATCGATTGTAATGAAGTTGACAACATGCTTTACTCTGTTCCTGAAATAAGACCCCGTTGCCTTGTTTTCTAAGGTGGAGAATGAGCATCTGGGTCCTGACTGTCGTCTTGGGAGCAAGAAAGACCGGCCTTTCTCTGGTGTGACAGCTTGCATTGATTTCTGTGCCCACGCACACAAGGATACTCACAACATGCACAATGGAAGCACTGTGGTAAGTCAAATTAGGGATGCTGTTTCCTCTTTGCCATGTAGCTGTGTCATAGTTGCATGCCCTCTTTTTACTTGGATTTCCTTTCTTTTTCAGTTTGGGTCCCCAAACTTGGCAATTTTAAGACTTATGGAATTCCTCAGCCAATATGGTTTCGTGACCCCTGCCGTAAATGATATAAAGTGCAATGAATGTACAATAAATTATAACTTTCTTGGTTACTGAGCTTAAATATTGCTTGAGAGTTCGTTTTTGCAGTCTCGTACAAAATTCACTTCTAAATCTTTAGTTACAATGCCATAAGTTGTTGGAATTAATTTATCAGGGCAGAGATGTCAGTCCCCTGATCTTCAAGGCCAAAAAGTGCGGGGCAGAAATATCATTTAAACAAGGGGAATGGGTGGGTGGGGGAAAGAAGCAGCACCTGGATCAGAATTTGTTGGGAATAAAAAAGGGAATTTCACTTTCATGTTGACAGAAGGCAATCAACTATTTTACGGCTTCTTCCTAGCAGGCAATAAACCTTCTTATCTAACTTATTGTATGAGCTCTTAGGTCCTTAGGTTGGATAGAGCTTAGAGCTTAGTCAAGCTGTGCCAAGTCAAGTATCCAGGAAATTCCTCAAGGTCTTAGCAGGGAGCCTTGATATTCAGCTCCCAACCCTGAGCTGCAGGAATGTTGCCTACCTTCTCCGACTGGATGGTTAGCATTTGCTGATCAATTTATTTCTTAGGGGTCTCTCCTCTCATTACGGTCAAGACCTGAAATGCAGGCCACAGTCATAGAAGCAAGAGTCAAACAGCCTTCAGTGAAAAATGTTAATGCAGGAATTAGGGGCAGGATACAGAGTCTTGAGGACTGTGGTAGGAACCTCCAGCCCTCTGTTATAACTGAGTGCATTAAAAAGAAATCTCTTTGAATGTTTGAATCTCTTGTCCTTCCCTGAGGTTTTGTGCAGCCCGGACTGAGCTGCTCTTCGTGAGATAAGCTACTTAGCAGTGCTGATCCGGTTGTCTTTGCAGGCTTGTGATTTGAAGAATGGAGGAATGTTGGGGAGGAAGAAATGACACATCCAGCCTTTTGTCTACCATTATAGTAAATGACAGATTTGGCCTGGGATCAAGTCCCAGATGTCTTGCCTACTTCCCCACCCCTCCCCTAAGCCCCCTTTGCATTTTCCCCTTAGAATCACTTCCTCTTTAAGGATTACGCTACTCCAGGCAGCACCAATGCCTTCTTAATTGCCATCCATGGGGCAGAACTCAGGACTTGTCAGCCCAGGAGGAGCTTGGGATGCACCAAATTCTTGTATTCCATACAGGGACTCCAGGTTTGGTCAATTTGGTTTCCATTGGGCCACCAAACCAGCTTGATGCATTATTCCTTAGTTTTAAGAAGGGAAACTGTAATCCTTTGCCTTTTCAGAATTGCCATCACAATTATTTGCTTTTGAGTTCGGCGGCATAAGGGAGCTTAGTGAAGACAAGGCCTGTTGGACCAGTTAACTCTGACCATTTTTCTCACAAATGTGTGTTTTTAGTCACACCATTCAGCAGGAAATCTTACATTAAATGGCCTTCATTAACTGAGCTTCTGTAGGTGAGGAATTTCTCTTTCACAGTATAGGCTACTTCAGTGTTGGCGAACCTTTTTGGCACTGAGCACCAGAAACGGAGGAACAGCTCTCCAGCGTGCACACGCGGGAGCGCCAGAAACGGGAAGAGCAGCTCCTCAGTGCGCACATGCGGGAGCGCCGGAAACAGGTTTCCGGCATGCACATGTGCGCCCGTCACCTGATCTTCAGTTTCTGGCAGTGCGTGCGAAGACCAGCTGGTTGGCGCGCATGCCTTCGCCAGAAACTGGAAGCTCAGCCAGGGAGTTGCTCTTCCAGTTTCCAGCGCTCCCACGCGCGTAAAGACCAGCTGGTCTTTGCACGCGCATGCGTGCCAGAAACCGGAAGACCAGGTGACTAGCGCGCAGGCAATGGCTGACGTGCCCGGAGAGATGGCTCTGCGTGCCACTTCCAGCACGCATGCCATAGGTTCACCATCATGGGGCTAGTTCAACCTTCCTCAGCTCTTCAATTGTGTTAGATAGTGTACCAGGACTGTCACCCAGCACAGGATTTGGGGAATTGTAGTCCAGGATCTGAGGAGTCCCTGGTAAAGGATGACTGGCTTTTGGTGATCCTCTTGAGGCATATTCCTTCTTTATGATCAAACCAAGCCCTCTTTGTATTGTTTTCTAAAAAAACAGAACTCTGTTTCTCGTTTCTTCAATTTAGGTTGAAGAAATGTTCTGCTAAAGTTAGCAAATATATTTTTCATGAGATCTTTATTGGATTGTACTCTTAATGTCATGCTGCATAAATTATAACCTATTGTTCATGTATAAGAAACAAACTATATACTGTATAAATAGTTCTCAACTTACAATCACAATTGAGCCCAAAATTTCTGTTGCTAATCAAGACAGTTTTTTGTTTTGCTCCATTTTACGACTTTTCTTGCCACACTTGTTAAGTGAATCACTGCAATTGTTAATTTAGTAACACGGTTGTTAAGTGAATCTGGCTTCCCCATTGACTTTGCTTCTCAGAAGATTGCAAAAGGTGATTACATGACCCCAGGAGACTGCAATCATCATAAATCCATGCCAGTTGCCAAGCGTCCAAATTTTGATCACTTGACCAATGGGATGCTGCAGCAGTCATAAGTTTGAAAAATGGTCACAAGTCACTTTTTTCAGTGCTGTTGCAACTTTGGTCACTAAAGGAATGACTGTAAGACAAGGACCTTCTCTGTGTTAGTTTAGTTGTGTTTTACGTGTAACCATGATAAGAAAGGTGAAATAGATTGTCTTTACAACCTTTGAGCTTAAACATTCACTTATTATAGTTTTCACTGGAGTTGATTAAGTGTGTTTGTGTATTTCTGCGTATGTATATGTATTAATAGTTGCTTTTTCCCCTTTCTGGCTAGGTTTGTACTTTAACAAAAGAAGACAACCGTACAGTAGGTGTGATACCAAATGATGAGCAGCTTCATGTGTTGCCTCTTTACAAAATATCACAAACAGATGAATTTGGCACAGAAGAGGGGCTGGAAGCCAAGATTAAAACTGGGGCAATCCAGGTGCTAACTGCTTTCCCCCGAGAAGTGAGGATGTTAGCTGAGCCACGTAGGGCAACCAAGAAAAAACCAGATGCAAAAAAGCAAAGTTTAGCTGAAAAAAAGCATTCTGCGGCTGTAAGGGGAAAAAATCTGCCAGAAAATACCAAGAGAGCATCACAAAGTTCAGGTGCGTACAACAGAGCTTCAAATAATAGCTGATAGTGATAGATACGGGCATGTTATAGAAGTTCACATTTGTATGTTTAAAATGCAAAGTATCAAGATGGAACAAAGTAAAATATTGAGAGCAAAAGCATTTCAGTACTATATATACAGGTAGTCCTGGACGTACGACCACAATTGACCCCAAAATTTCTGTTGCTTAACAAGGCAGTTGTTAAGTCAGTTTTGCCCCATTTTATGATTTTTTTTGCCACAGTTGTGAAGCAAATCACTACAGTTGTTAAGTGAATCGTGTCATTAGTGTAAGAGTACTGTTATAACTTTGAACAGTCACTAACTGAACTGTTATAAGTCGAGGATTACCTGTACATAGTTGAGGACTATCTGTATTATACCTAGTATAAAAGTACCGTATTTTTCAGAGTATAAGATGCACCTTTTTCCCCCCTAAAAGAGGGTGGAAATGTTGGTGCGTCTTATACACCGAATACAGCCATTTTTGGCCTCCCGAAGCCCCGCCCCATGTCCCATTTTTGCAAAAAATGGGCCTGTTTTTCGCAAAAACGGGGTGCGCAGAGGGATTGGGAGGCCTGCAGAGTGCTTCTGGGGGCTGGGAGAAGGCAAAAATGCCCCGGTTTTTGCGAAAAACGGCCTGTACAGAGTGCTCCTGGGGGCCGGGGAGGACAAAAACTTTTTTTTCTTACTTACCTCTTCGAAATCTTGGTGCGTCTTATACACCGGTGCATCTTATAGTCCGAAAAATACGGTATGTATGGTTTAAATTATGTGATGGCAAAGCCCTACAGCTGATACCTCTGTACAGTGTGCAAGCTGCTGTTGAAGTTTTGAGCGTCTTCATTTTCACGAAAAGAATTTGTAACTTGGATAAAAATATACTTGAAAATGTGATGGCAAATGTGTCGCCAAACTGCAACATATCTGCATTGAGGAGGAATTAAAATGGATGGGTGAAACGTGCATGTACTGTATTTTTCGGAGTATAAGACGCACCTTTTTCCCCTCTAAAAGAGGGTGAAAATCTGGGTGCGTCTTATACACCGAATGTAGCCCCGCCCAGTGTCTCAAATGGAGCTTTCGGAGGCTGAAAAAGCAGCCTCTCAAACGAAGCTTTGCAAGGCTGAAAAAGCAGCCTCTCAAACGGAGCTTTGCAAGGCTGAAAAAGCAGCCTCTCAAACGGAGCTTTGCAAGGCAGAAAGAGGAGTCTCAAAAGGCGTTTTGCAAGTCTGAAAAAGCAGCCTCAAACAAAGCTGTGCAAGGCTAAAAGCAGCCTCTCAAACGGAGCTTTGCAAGGCTAATATACCTGTTCCAGGCTGTTTGCTAAGGATGCTAGCCAGATGGATGCTGGTAGGCAGATTTTTTTTTCTTATTTTCCTCCCCCAAAACTAAGGTGCGTCTTATACTCCAGTGCGTCTTATAGTCCGAAAAATATGGTATTTATCAAACATCTGTTGGGGTGGGGGAAACAGAACTTAATATTTGAACCCAGATTTTTTTTTTTCCCCTCCTTAGCGGCCAAAATGAATATAGTGCAACCTGAGACAAAAATGGAGACAGCTGAATACTTTCCTAGCATAAAACCTAATTTAGGCATTACTACCGATTGCTCTCCGTTGAAGCAACGTGCTCCATCCTCTCCTTTAAAACTGGATAGTTTATCCTCTTGCTCTCCATTAAGTGATGGTCTAATGCCAGTAACTAATAGCCAAGAAGATGTTTCTACTCCCTACGGGTATTTACAATGCAGTAGTAATAAACCTCACGTGACATCCAAAGGTAATAATAACTTTGACATGTCCACTCGTGATTATACTGGAATTGTGATGGATGAGAAGAGAAATGGTGTGCCTCTGCTTCTTCAAGACCTGACTATGTCCAGGTCAGCAGTCAACAGAGAGAATCTGCCCCTGACTGCTGAACACAAACTAGTTAACAAGCAAAATTGTGAAGTTAACGTAAAGTCCTCTTCTGCGTCCCAGGTAGCTAGCTCTTGTGAGTCAATGTTGCAACTGGGCGCCCCAGAAGATGTCTCTAGCAATGGTTCTTCCCAAGAGCACCCAGTGCAAAAGAGTGGATTACGGCAAAGCCCAAGTTGTGTAGAAAACGGGTCCAGCGGCCAGCTCTTAAAGCACGCAGATTCTGAAGAAAAAGCAGAAGAAATGTGGTCTGACAGCGAGCATAACTTTTTAGATAATGACATTGGTGGGGTAGCTGTAGCACCATCCCATGGTTCCATCTTAATTGAATGTGCACGGCGCGAACTTCATGCCACCACGCCTCTTAAAAAGCCCAACAGGAATCATCCCACACGGATCTCTCTAGTCTTTTACCAACACAAAAACTTAAATGAGCCAAAACATGGGATAGCCCTGTGGGAGGCCAAAATGGCGGAGAGAGCAAAAGAGAAAGAAGCTAGAAAATCAGGAACTGAAACCACCGGTCTGCCAGCCACTGACAAGAATGCAAATCAGACCAATGCAACCCAAGAGATTTTCTACAAAGAAAACGAATTCAACCAAATTCCATCTCGCAGAGCATTAACAGTAACTCGTGATAATATTCTAACGGTGTCTACTTATGCCCTCACACGAGTTGCAGGGCCCTACAACCATTGGGCATAAGCTCTTATAGCAACGACACAACTTTTGCCTTGGAGCAGTGTTACACAATCCTAAAGGTGCTGTTAAAGAACAAAGTCTCATATGGTTTACTCTTTGTTCATCTCAACCATTTTGAAGGCTGAGGTAAAAAATTATTTTGTTTTTAAACTGTGACTTTATATATTTTAACATCTGGTGATTCTCAAGTGTGTGTGTGTGTGTGTGTGTGTGTGTGTGTATATGTGCATGTGTATTCACATGCATGCACACACGCGCACACATCTTTTAAGAAAATTTGGGTAGGTTATTAACTGATTGAATTACTTGGTTTATTACCTTTTTGGAATTTATATTTTGGTGCTTTGAATCGTCTGTTTATTATAAATGGGCTTTTCATAAAAGATTTTAACTGATTTCATCTTTTATTATGTAAAATCAAGTTAGACAGTATTAGCTATACACAGCTCTTGGTGCTTAATCATATTGAACAGTTAAAAATAAGCTGATTTTATTTCTCCATGGTGCCATTGCTCTTACAGCTTCCAATCACTTGCTGTGAATCCCAGCTTAAGGAGAAACAACCAATGATGATTTATTTGTATATAGATTTTTCTCATGTATGTATAGTTTGTGTGTGCATGTGTGTATGATCCACATGCATTCACATGCAAACAAATATCACTAGTAATGATTGGAGGTTATAAATGTAAATACATATAAATATATATATTTAAAAGCACTTTCTATTTTTAAAGTTAACTTGAAATAGTATAAGGATCACATTTGTCTAAGGTTTGCGCATTCTCTACCAAGGAATTTATTTTTTCTTACTATATAAAGTTCAATATTGCTACATCAATTCATAGATATTGAAAATACTTGGGTTTTAGATTCTTCCCTTCTTTTTTCCATTGCTTTTGTTTCTAAATAAAAAGGGTGATAAAGTCCAGAAAATTCATTATTTGCAAATATAAATTAAGTGGTTTATCTATACTTGTATTTCTAGGGTCTTTTTTAAAAAAGAGTTTATAATTTGAGCAATAAGGGCAAATGTTATCTCATAGGGGGCATTCCAAGTTTTATGGGACAATACAATTGGGCATCATCCAGGGGTGTAGCTCCATACATCTTGAAGTCACCCTATTAGGAAATAATTTTTCTAGGGCCTCAATGCATAAATTGCAATGCCTATTTAACATGGTTGGATTTTAAGAGATCTGCCCTATCAGCAGTGTAGGAATACATCTGAGTTTATTATGCATCCAAAATGTTCTTCAGTGGTGAGCTACCCATCAACCTGGTCTAGGCAGGTTTACTTGAAGCTCAATCCCATTGTGTTCAGTGGGCTTTCTGCCAGGTAAGTGAACATCTGATTATTATATGCAGTTTTCTCCTCTCCTTCACCTCTGAATAAGACACACTGAGATATCCAAATGATTAATTCCTCAAAACGTGCATAGTTCCCCATCCCACTTGTTATCTCCAGCCAGGAAATAAGGTCTGTAATGGGCAGCGGTCTGTGTTGGAGACCAATCCAGAATACAGTGTCTGACTTCTTGGTGGCAAAATCACCATGTAACAACATGCCATTTCCTCTTTGCATCATACTCTTCTCTGAATGGTAACCCATGCAGCATTACAGGCTCGGAGAGTTTGCAAATGCTTTCCAACCTGGGAACACTGTTCAGTGTTCCAGCTTGCACTCATATGCCAGAGTTTGTTAGTTGTACTACTAAATGCAATGGCTGGATTGATCAACTCAAGTTTTTGTTTCAGTCAAGAACCAGGGAAGGCAACTGCCAAGATATAGTCCGTCTAAATGGGGATTTGACTAAAGGGATTGAGTTGTGCAAGGCAGAGTTCCATTTTGTAGACAGAACTTAACTAGATTGAACTTCCCAGTTCAATACTAGAGGCAGAATGATGTCTTCCAGCAGACCTGAAAGCTGCCAACTAGCTTAACAGATATAACCATGGCTGGGTTTTCCCAACATCTTGCTACTGCTTCTCGTTTCTTAGCACCTATTTATTTGGAGCGGCTACATCCTTTGTTTAACAGAAGCAGCATTAAATGATCCAATACTCACAGAGCTTTAATATTAAATACTGAAAATCTCAAATGTGATACAACAGCAGCATCTGTGTGATCAAAACTGCTTTTGTCAGTTCCGATGAGAAGCAGAACTATTAAAATACAGCTCAGGACTTCGGGCAGCTAGAATCAGGAGAACTTGGTATATTTGGAATGAAGAAAAGGGAAGAAGAAATTAAGTAACACGATCATATTTTTAGACAACTGGATGCCAGGGATTTTATCAGTCTTAATTAATTCCATGCCGTGGTCTAAATTACATAATATTATTGAAGCTAAACCAGTGAGTTTGACCAGTCCCAATTTGAGTAGGGCTGAGTGTGGATGGGAACCAGACCTTGATTCCAAATAATAAATCACCTAGCATCCATTTGTCCTAATGACAGCATCTTAATTTTAAAGATTATGGGACTATCTCAGGCTTTTCTTTTTCTATGGTGTGGTAATTTGAATTAGCCAGTTGCTATCATATTATGAGCCTTTGTGAGTAAACGCACCCTCTAGTTTATATACAAGAATGAAGCTATTTACTAATAATCCAATTTAATCAGGGCAGTCATGAGGTTAACTCTTGATTTTACATCTCTCTCTCTCCTCCTCCTGCTCCATGATGTACATAAGTGCCACCAGAATAACCAGAAATAAAAGATTTGTGATAACATACTTGATAATATCTTATAGTGGTGCTGTAACAAATAAATTTCTAGATCTGCTTTTTTTAATAAAATCTAGACATGGTGCTTTTATTATTAAATGTCTACCCTTCTGTATTTAATCTGAAAATATAATTCAGAAACGAAGAAATAGTTGATTTATATAGCTTGTCCCAGCTTTCTCCAAAGAATTTGCTGAATGGCGGTCTATTGGAGTGGAAGTTAAAAACCTATTACAGGCTCTAGGTTGGAGAAAACTGGTTTATTCTTTGTCACCTATGATTCTGAAGTTCAGAATGTGGAATTTATTCCAGTTACTCACAGTCCATTTGTGTAATATTAGACATTCACACTGGTCTAAAGCTTCAAGACATCCATCATCCACAGCACTCCCACGATAAACCTCCACTTCATCCATGCAAACGGGCAATTACCCATATTTTTATCTAGCAGTACAAATACATTTTTAGGCAAAGTGAAGACAAAAACAGCATGTTTGAATGCTGCTTGATGTCTGTCCCTTCTCCATCTCTGATTTAATAGGTGATTGATGCCATTGGTGATGCTGAGCATGTATGTCAGGCAAGACTGGTGCTAGATATCTTTATGTTTATGTTTCCCAGCGCATTTCCACTTTTGACAGCTGAATGCACACAGAGACAAATTTCAGCTTGCAGACGCTGTAGATATTAGAGAAATTTTCCTAAGTTATTGAGTATTAAAATTTAGAGATGTTTTACTAAAATCAGGAGTGTGCAATCCAGCCAATTTCACTGATTTTGGTGAGGGCTGAGAAAGTTCAACCTGTTATGATCTATAATTTTACAAAGAGGTTCCCTCCGAATATCATCAAACATGGCTTTCAAACTTAATTTTAGATCAGATCTTCATACTTAGTTATAATACCATTAGCAATCTTTATGCAACAGCTTATTGAACAACCTGAGTCATAACATTTTAGAAAAGTATATAAAGAGAAAAACAACCCAATCTTTCTATTTTTAAAACAAACTTTGTAAAACAAAACAAAACCCCATATGCTGCATTTTTCTTAGTTCAAAGATTATGATTAGTTCAGATAGAGACTATGTAACAATTGTAAATAATAAAAGTCAATATTCTATCATTTTTTACCAGCAGTTTTCTGCTTCTTGGATATATACATTAATTGGTATGGTAATTTTGTGTGCCTTAGATTTACATTTTAAGAACTGTATATTTTTTGTGAACCTGAAATTTATTAAACATAATAGCTGTCATTACAATAAGTAGGGTGAAATATCCAGCAACTCATCTGTACAGTTTTTTTCTAATTTAATCATGCTTTCTAGTAATTCTGAGGTGGGGGGGAATCCTGGGATAATCCTTTACTGTGTATGTGGAAAACATCTACACTTCATCCTAGTTTTGCTCAATCCCTCTGTCAGTTATAATTTCTAGTTGTATGCTTTTTAGTTTGTCAATCTGTTTATGCTTATAATAAGTCCCATTGAACATAATGGGTTGATTTCTGAATGAATGTAGGTAAGACGGTATTGTTACCACTTGACATTTATGGGGCATACACTACTAATAAACTGTTTAGGATTAAATTAGGATTAAATTCCTTTTGATTCCTTTTATATAGATATTACAGCAGAAAATTCAGATTGTGGCAATAGTACAAAAATTAAGTTGACTAAAATTATGAAGATTTGGCATTTCTAAGTAGAAGATCTCTAATTACTGTGCTTGAGTAGTTTAGTGTTTTCCCCTGTATACCTATAGAAAATGTACTGCTATATTTGCTAGCAGATATCAGCTCTTAAACAACAATGCTCAATAGGGAAACCACATATGTCCACCTAATCAGACAGCAAGGAATAGAATCTATTACTTGGAAGTCCACTGATAAGGTTCCATAGGGCATATTTGCATAGAATGAATTAAAGGTGGAAATGAATGATTGTTTTTAACAGCTAATAAATGTTTCATTAGATAAATCAGGTTACCCAAACATTGAAAACATACTGCTGAAATTAAGAAATATTGTTAAAGTTTTGTCTGGGTTCAGCCATATATTTTAATTATCATAAATTTGTAAAAACAATACAGCTTACAAAATGATGGTTGCATCTAAAAAGTAATGTTTCTCATTGTATTATCTCACTTAAATTGCTGTTTTACAAGCCAACATCCATCAAGCATGCATGCAGAGTGAGAATATACTGTATATACAGCTGTAAGTTATTTATTGTAGCATTTCAAATATTTTATCATAGACACTGATGTACTTTGTGAATTAGCTTGTAGCAGCAAAGATTTATGATAACTTTACCTACTTTGTAAGAGCAATTCCTGGGGCAGTTGCAAGCAGCAAAATTTTCAGGCACCTGCAGTAGCCTGAAGACCTGTATGGTCTTCGGCAGGGGTCTCCAACCTTGGCAATTTTAAGCCTGGAGGACTTCAACTCCCAGAATTCCCCAGCCAGCGTTGCTGGCTGGGGAATTCTGGGAGTTGAAGTCCGCCAGGCTTAAAGTTGCCAAGGTTGGAGACCCCTGGTCTAAGGTTCAATGTGGCTGTCTGGAGTTGCCAGAGACCCAGAAAGGAAATAAAATGCATAGTTTTCAAGATTTTATTGAAATAAGACTCTATTGATGAAATTGTCTGTAAAGAATACACTTGAGGCTAATGATTTTGGTCCTGTGATGAACGCAGGAATGTTACTTAAATTTGACAGCAACCATTTCAGACATTCAGTGTGTGACCCCTTCAAAATGAGAAATATCAAAGCAGTTAATTGTCAGAACATACTAACATGTCATTAAAAATGCTATATTAAAAAAAAAGATTTAAAAAACGCAGGAGTTACAGCAACATCTCTTTTCAAACTTTGCAGTGCCATGTATTCAGAATCTGCATTAAATAATACAAATTAACAAATTGAAACCCTTGAAAAATGTAGTGATTGTGACTGACAGAATAATATTTCCCACATAAAAAAACTCCCTTTGAAGAGAATGAATTTCTTGATAAGATGTTGCAATATTTGCTCCAAGTTGCTTTAATGAAGAGGTAAGGAGAAATAGCTTGAAATCCTTGAGCAAGCATGATGAAAATACAAATGCTTTAAAGAAAGCATTTCCCCCTTTTTAATTTCCTATATACTATATCGATGGTTGAAGCAATTTGAAAGGCTTCACAAGTTAAGAGCCATCAACTGCAATCCTAAACTCACTAGCCACACTTCTGTGTAGAACATGTTGACTTAATGCAATATTATATACATAGAAACATCAGTTGCATGTATCAAGATCTACTAAATAGGAAACCATAGAACAGTGATGGCGAT
Organism: Thermophis baileyi; assembly: GCA_003457575.1. Taxonomy (NCBI): domain Eukaryota; kingdom Metazoa; phylum Chordata; class Lepidosauria; order Squamata; family Dipsadidae; genus Thermophis; species Thermophis baileyi. The sequence continues at coordinate 1,931,030 of QLTV01014916.1, read as the reverse complement.
CCTTTTTTGGTTTGCGTGCCAAAAGGGTGTGTGTGCGCATGCTAGTGTGTGCGCATGTGCCCACACCCATTCCCTCACCCCCCCGTGCATGCGCACAACCCCCATGCTGCCCCCTGCGCATGCGCACGGACCCCCCCCCCACTGCCCCCGCGCATGCGCACAGGCCTCACTGAAGCCTGGGATGGCGGCCAACGGGTTTGCTCTTTGCCCTCTGTTGCGTACTCGAAGCTTCCTGAAGCCTCCGGAGTGCGAAAAACGGCCCAACGGGCAAACCAGAAGTCCATTTTTCCGAACTTCCGGTTTGCCTGTTGGGCCATTTTTCGCCTTCCGGGGGCTTCAGGGAAGCCTCCTGAAGCCTCCGGAGGGTGAAAACGGCCTTCCCCAAGGTTGAAAATCAGCTGGCCAGCACACGCATGCGCGCTGGATCTGACATAGGGCAACGCCTCGTGTGCCCTCTGATATGGCTCCGCGTGCCACCTGTGGCACGCGTGCCATAGGTTCGCCATCACTGCCATAGAAGGTAGAATTTTCCTCAGGAGCTTAAATATTCTTTGCAGCCAGATAGAACTTTGTGTAGATGACTTGGTTGTTTCAAATATTGGGATGAGCCTCACAGGCATAGAGTCTATTGTATCCTTTACAGACTGGCACTAAGGTATTTTTAACCTTGGTTTGGTACACTCAGAGGAACGTGACAGCTGATATTGTTAAGTCTATCCATTGAAATAGTGTTTTGTTCTTACTGCTTTTTGAGCTATTTCCACCTATCCTACTGCATCTTTTCCATTCTGCTTAGAAGTATCCTTGCAACAGGCAGAATGTTTTCTGGGATAGTGTTTCCAGAAATCATCAGATATAGGCATACAGTTGTATCTCCTATGTTCCTGTTCTTCTTTAACTTCATTTTGGTACATTATTTCCTAAAGAAACAAACTTAAAGCATTATAAACTTACAGATTATTATCTAAATTCAGCCACGCATTAGGAGTTTCAGCAGTCTCTACAATTACTGTATATTATCTACTTTTCAAATTTATTTGATCTTCATGATCTCAATCTAATAAAAGTGAATACTCTAATTAAAAACTAAGAGGATCAATGGAGTTTCAGTTAACCCTGGCATTGACTGCATTGAGAGGAAAACATAATTTGGATCCAACTCTGGATCGGGTCTACAGTAATATGTTATTTGTTGTGAGCAGCTTCCATTGTTTGAAGACCCCAGCTTTTCTCTCTTTGTTAGGGAAATAGTACCATTTTTTTTGGCCCTTCAAATGTTAGATTTCAGTTTTAATCATTAAGCCAAACTAGAATGTAGTCAAGGAGGATAGAAAAGCTGCTTCTACCCCATCAATACATTGTTCAAGAGCACACCATTATATTATTAATTACATTCAGATGTGATCATTTTCTTTGAGCCTTGTCATTCAGTTACGCAATGTGTTTCTTATGGCCCTGATTAAATAGCACAGTGACATTGATTAATTGAATTCACATTCACAACTGTAGTGACATCCATTGTCATATGTACATTTATTCACAGAATGGGACTTTGCACTTCACTATTTCCCTGAATTTATTTTAGGTTGTCCTCTAACCCCCCTGAGCAGATATGAGGCTTAGGAAAGGTCAGAGTGAAGGGGAACAAATTGTTCTCTTCACTCGCTGACCCAAAGCTTTGCTGATATTTGAAGAGATTAAGCGGTTAGGGTAGATGAAATACTATGTGAGTGTACAAAATCCTTGCTTGTTTTGAAAGGAGAACATTTGGAGTGCTTGGAAAGTATTCTTTCACCCTCTTTCTTCAAATTAAAGGCTATGAACCTGGATTCTCTTATTTTTCTTATATGCCTTAACTGTATGAGCAGTAAAATACTTGTCTTACTAATGTTTTACATCCAAGGCTGAAGAAGAATCTATTCATATTAAAACTGGGTGAATGTGTACCCAGGGAAGATAAAATTGTATACACTTGTTATGGTAGTCCACAAATAAGAACATAATAGAATAGCAAAGCTCCATTGCTTCTAACTGCATAGGGGTATGCACTGAAAGGATAAGAGTGAACCAAACCAGGTGGAAATTTGAAATTGAAAAGCTAACAGAAAGGCCATTCCATATTACATGAAGAAAGATGGGATGTTAAAAAGTTAATATATCTGCTTTTTCTCAGTAGCACTGGGGCAGCTATATTCCTTTATCCAGAAATATTTCTCAGCAAAATCCAGAATGACAAGAAGCTAAATTTAAGGATATATATATATTGCCCTTCATGAAGTTGGCAGTTGAGGAACATTTTAAACAGCAAAAGGAGACTTTTCCCCATCCCATAAATTGAATGAGAGTAGATTATTAACTAACAAAAGTACTCTACATGCCAAAACAAATAAGATTTTATCCCTTTGTTGGACATAACTTCATAGGGGATGTTCCTTCCAAATTACCTGTACAACTAGAGATAATTGTAATTTTAAACCTGTTACCTATAGATAGACTTCCATTGTGCTACTGACATACTTGTAAATCATCAACTATCAAGAACAGTATAGCTGCAAATCAGTTTAGGGCAGTATGATCATAATTCCATATTACTGTAACACGAAAAAATTTGCATATATAGTAATTTACTACAATTCATTTAAGCCTAAGAATGTAGAATTTTCATTTATAAGCATCAGTTATCTTTACCAAATTTCCAGGTCACTATAACAAATACCTATAACATTTCCGTCTTAACATCCAGTTTGAAGGTTTTTGACATGATTGCAATGCTGAAATAATATAAGAAGTCAAATGTACAATCAATAAGGGATTACTTTCCTTGGTGGTTTTTGTTCCCATCTCTTATCATATATTAGATAGATTTCTCTCTCCTTGTGAAAATTAAAGAGATTAAAATCAACAACTCAAAACATAGGTTTATTGCTGCAGACATATAGTCTGCTTTGCCGACAGAACGAATGTGATAATTGATTTGTATACAAGGTTAATTAAACCATACCAGTAGAATGTGGAATTTTGATGAAATGGATATGCTGCCAATAATGTCTTCTTGATTATATTTCCCAATTTTTTTAAAAAAATAATAGGATTTATATCACGTGTCAAACTCGCGCCATCACGTTGCCATCACGTGACGTATCGCGACATTTCCCCCTTTGCAGACTTGGGGTGGGCGTGGCCTGCACATGACACATCTGGCCTGTGGACCACCAGTTTGACACCCCTGATTTATATTATTTAATTCATGCCCTATTGTGGTAAAGGTTAAAAAGAAAAGTAACTATCTTCCATGCTATTCACCCACTGATTTCATATGAGGTTAATAACATATATCTATACATACATGTATAGGTATATATGTTTCTTCTGTCCCTCCGACAGCAAATCATGAAATGACTGTGATCTGCCCAAAAAGCAAAATATTGCTGATGAAGGATTGCTCCAAAATTTTTGTATATTTAGGTATAAGCCTCTCGCATGAAGCTTGTTTATGTATTACTCCATGGCTCAATTCTGGGGAATTTCTATGTTATACAATTAATAATGGGCCCAACTCTTACTTTGCCTTTCGCATAACTGCTTCTGCATGTAACCATCATATGTAATGTTCCAAGTATACAAAATGAAGCAGAATCATACTCTTGGTAACAGGAGTTTCATCTTAATAAATATATTCTTGCTGAAAGTAGAATTAAAACTTGTACAGTAGAGGCCTAGATTTGCAAGTACAAGCTCATTTAGTTGAATGGTTTCTGGGACAACTGAAATCTTTCACTGGTCAAAGTTCATTTGAAAAAGGAGTACAAGATTAGAGTGGTGTGTAGTTATAAAAAGTACATGCTTTATAATGAGGTAGTGCCTATAATTAGGTTCCTGCTATAATTCCCATATGTCATAAAAGCTTTACATGGCAAAAATGCAAAACTAGAATAAAGTGTGAATGTCATTTAATCGTTTTAGCAAAAGATGGCAGATTTGAAGCTTTGTATTTTATGTCCTTTAATGCTGAATGTATTTGTTGCCTAAGACTCAAAACAGGATAGTTGGTCATGCTTTGTAATATATGCATTATCATTACAAGGAAATATTTTATTAGGGTTTTTTTAATCATATTTCAAGATATTGGAAAGCTTTTTTTAAAAAAAAATCAAATGGTGGTGTATTTCAGAAGCAGGGCTATTGTCTAGAGCAGGGTTTCTCAACCTTGGGGGCTTTTGAGATGTAAAACTGCTAAGGTTGAGAAACACTGATCTAGAGAGATAAGGGGAGCAAAGCTGTTCAAGTTTCAGAAACTGTTGAGCATAAAAAGAGGTTCACTGGATTGTATTTCAAATAATCTGAAAATGTGCAGTCTGGAAACACGAGTAGTGACAAACAGCCAAATAAAAGCATATTTAAGCAAAATGTGCTTCTGAATTCAGTGGGGCTTAGTAATTCTCAAGGGAGAATGCTTAAGAATGCAGCTTTGCGATTGGAGCTGCTACATCAAGATTCCCCAACTTCCAGCCCACGGACTGGTATCAGGTCCCTGGCCTGTTAGGAACTGGGCCACACAGCTGGAAGTGAATGGCGAGCGAGCAAACAAAACCAAAACCATCCCCCCCCCCCCAGTCCGTGGAAAAATTGTCTTCCACGAAACCGGTCCCTCATGTCAAAAAGGTGGTGCTACATGTTTACACATAGGTAAATCCCCACAAATTCAGTGGGACTCACACTGGAGTAATTGTCCATAGGATTCCACTTTGTATCTGTAAATGAAATTGGGCTTACGTATATCTAGTTAAGAGGTATTCCGCACTAAGATCTGTGAGGGGAAATCTTAGAAGTGTTTGATGAAGGATTTAGTTTGACTCGCTTTCTAAATGTGTTGGAGAAATGCTCTCTTAATGAAAGTGCATAGGATCAAGGTGTGTGTCCCTTTGATTTCAACTGAATTTAGCTGTGACTAATCTTTGCTAGACTGTCTCTAAATGTAAACCCGGTATCAATGGCATGAGCAGTAACTTCAGTTCTAATAACGTTTAAAAAATTAAATTGGAAAGTTTTATGCTAAATAAGAAAACAAACTTGAGCTCTGCTGTTGAGTAATATTTCTTGTATTTGTGTGTGTGTGGTATGTGTGTTTAATAAAACTGGGGTGCATATTTATTTTTTATCATTTAACTTTTAGACTTTGATGATTTTTTTCCTTTAAACAATCTACTATATTAACAAGATCTAATGGTGGAAAAATGAAAAGGCAGACATATTTTTACCATTTACCATTGTATTTAGTTAATAAACGGAAGAAAAGCACTTCACTATTTCACAAAACTTACAGGAAAAAAAAACTTATTTCATTACTCTGGGAGAGAAATACATTTTCAGACAAGGGAACATTTACCAGCAGTACTTGAAAAGTGTGAGTTTTGACTGCATGTTACTTGAAAGATCATACTAAGCTACTCTTTGGTGCACAGCAGTTGTATATGATTTCTTGTTTATGTAGCAAGATGCATTGAAATTGTATTGAAACATACATGTAAGAATTGTTATTGTGGAGATGGTTTGTTCTGTTTTTTATTCTTGTGTATGTCCTATCTGTTTAAACCTTAAATGTTTCTTTAAAAATGACCTAAAAGGCAAGATAAAGTTGCTGTCATTGCAAAATGTATTTTAATTTTTTGTCATGGCTTTTTCCAAAAACAAAATTACAAACTGTATCATTCCTGATAATGCAGAACATTGTGGATGGTTTCAAATAAATTTTATACTTCTATTTTGCATGTGGTTTTTAATTTTTCCTTCGTTTAGAGGTCACTTCTTTCTACTAAAGGAATAAATATATCTAAAAGCATGTCCATATCAGTGGAACAAAATGAAACTTAGCAATAGCAATACATTCTCTTTGATTCATTATTATTGTTCTTTGAATCTTGTTCTAAGAGCAGTGATCTGGAGGAATTAAATGGTGCAAGTGGTTATCTCTGTATTTAATTGGTAATTATGATTTCTTTGGTTCAGCTCTTTCTTTAAAGAATGGGCCAGTTAGGTTTGGTCAGCTGGGAACACTGGTACTAAGGATCTTATTTGTATCTAGCCAAACTACCCACAAATTCTATATAATATATATTAACATGAAAATATGAACCTCAGACACTTTCAAATACCAATTACGCCAGAACAAGAATATAGTACCGTACCTAGAGATGTGTCCTTCATTGATATGGACATGTAGTTTTGTTGGCAACAATAGCAGCTCACAATTTTGAAGAAGGAAGTTGCTGCCTTCTTCAAGGAGATGTTTATATATGGCCAAATGCAGAGGAACTTTCACATATACACGTGTGAGCACAAACCTACCTATTTTCCTGGTGGGTCCCATTTAGACTCGACCTTCCTTAGCTTTTTGGGATCGGCACATACAGGTAGTCATCGACTTACAATCACAATTGAGCCCAAAATTGCTAAGAAATTAGCAAAATTGCAATTAAAAAACCAAGTGTCTGAATTTTGATCACGTGACTATGGAGATGCTGCAACAGTCATAAGTGTGAAAAACTCATAAGTCGCTTTTTTCAATGGTGTAACCTCAGTCACTAATCTGTTGTAAATCGAGAACTACCTATACTGGGGTTTTGTACTGAGACTATTTTACGGGACAATTAAAGCAGTCATTTTTATGCCTATAAGGATGGAAAATGAGAAGCAAAGTAAGTGCTAAATCATATAAAAGATGCGACCCACTGAAAAATGCAACACCCCTATGTTTTCAGAAAAGAAGAGGACAAGTACAGTAAACAGCGAATGTGAGTGAAAATGTTAGCACTTCTTCCTCAACCAACTTTATAACAAAAATCCATTTGTTGTAACCCTCAGAAACTGATTTTTCATCAGGTGTGAACCTTGGATTAACCCAATGGAAAATAACTTTTCTTCAGCTCATTGACTTGTCTACCACAGTGACAGGGTCTCTTAATGTTTTGAGGTTCATGGGTGTTTTGAAATGAAGAACTCTGCCATCTGTGAGCATCACAAAATGGCTGCACGGAGAATGAAAAGTCGGCATCCTAAAATAGCTGCTGAAAAGACAAAACGGTAAAAGTTGAACATAAGTAAAAAAACAATGTAAACACTCTTGATCCCACCATCTAGTTGAAAGTTACATTCTTTCAACCTGAGCACAACTTTAAAATCTGTGGATTTCAATTCCCAGAATTCCCCAGCCAGCAATTCTGGGAGTTGAAGCCCACAAGTTGGCCAAGTTGAACAACAACAGCCATCTCCTCCCACTAATGACTGACTGTAACTTTGTTGCTTGTATCCTTATCCTTATATTGACCGTTTCCTAATATGATTTGATTGCTTATTTGTACCCGGACTATCATTAAGTGTTGTACCTTATGATTCTTGACGAACGTATCTTCTCTTTTATGTACACTGAGAGCATATGCACCAAGACAAATTCCTTGTGTGTCCAATCACACTTGGCCAATAAAATTCTATTCTTTTTTATTTTTTTATTTATTTGTTTGTCAAACATGTACAAGATAGCAGGTATAGGTATAATCATAAACATAATCAAAGTGAATACAGATAGATGAAGACAATAGGACAGTAGGACAGGGACGGTAGGCACGCTGGTGCGCTTATGCACGCCCCTTACAGACCTCTTAGGAATGGGGTGAGGTCAACAGTAGACAGTCTAAGGTTAAAGTTTTTGGGGTTTGGGGAAGAAACTATTTAAACGAGGTAAAACAAAGCTAAGTTCTTGGAAGTGTTAAACGCCCGATGAGCAGTTGCGCAAAAGCAACACCTTTTCCTCTGCCCGGAAGTAAAGTACACACTTATCACCTGCCTCGTAACAAGATGGTGGCAAAATATACGCCACGCAACCTCATTGACAGCTTCTCCCTTCGCGTTCGCTCAAGAAAATAACAGACGCTTCCTTCGGCGCATGCGCCACGCGATTCCATTCTTTGTTTTGGAGACCGTAATCCCAGCCTCCCGGAGCACGTGCACGAGGGCGAAAGCGGCCTGACTTTGGAACGTCACTCTTGTGCGCGACGGCGAGCTGACCCAACTCCCCTAGCACCTCGCGCGTTCCTTCTGCGCCTGCGCCTTGGCTCTTCGCCTTGGGGGTGCTGGAGGAGTTTGAAATGGCTTCTCCGGGTCCGTCTTCGGCCCTTTTCAGGTAAAGCGCCGGGAAGAGAGCGGCATTATTTGCGCGGGAGCGGGGAGCCGGGCTGGTGCTTTCGGAAAGAGGGGAGCCCTCGTATTTCCTCAGAGCAGGCTTGGGCGAAGAGGGCGGGAGAAGCGCTCCTGGGGCGGCAGGCCTCAGTCCCGCATTGTGGACGGGCGGTGGGGAGGCGGCGGGCCGGGGTTCTTTCCCCTCGCCGCTAAGGACGCTTCCCTGAGCAAGGCGGAGGCAGATCTGACCCGGGACCCCAAGAGGCCCGCCTTTGCCCTTCGTAGTCCTTTCGCGGAACCTTTGCGGGCTGGGGCGACTAAACCAACAGGAGAGTTTCTTCTTTGTTACTGCCTCACACAATCATTTGCATCCCACAAATTCACTATTGAGCACCTTTTCTTTGTGTGGGTTGATTCCACGCGTGTTTTTACCCAAAGGGATATTGGGACCGAGTGAACCAGGCTTGCTATTCTGCACAGACCAAGACAGCCCCGCTTAGTTTTCAATGAGCGTGAGAACAACTTCTAGTTCTGATTCTGAATTTTTGAACACCTGTTTTTATTTCTCTTCTATTTTGTAGGGCTGTCTGGCAGTGGGATATTGTGTTTTCATGTATAACCTGGGTGTGATGATGTGCTTTCCTTAAAGTCAAGTGCTTTCTTGGTTTATTTTTCTTTAAGCTCAATTTACTTTTCTTAAGAAACTTCTTTAAGTCATTTGTCTGCGCTAGCAATTTTTTGCTAAGTGCATCTGGATGACATGTTTGTTAATTGCCACACCATGATTATCCACGACAATACCGGCGGGATTAATATGGGATGCTTAATGACTGAGTTAATTTCCTAGATTTGCATGACATATCAAATCACCAAGTGATCACTTGGGCTTCATATACTTGGTTACATGTATTTTGGCTGCCTTGTTGTTCAGTGTCTAATGTAAGCACAGCTGCTGGATCATAGTGGAGATGCATTTTCTTACTAGAAGAACAACTTAAAAGTGTTCTTGATGAGTCACTGTGTTTGATGGTTGAAGATTGACTATATAAACTCTACCTGTTATTATATACAAATGCACAAAATCTGATCATAAGTAGAGCTAATAGGTGAAATTTTGTGAGAACCAAAGTTTATTTGTATTTTTCACTGGAAATATTTACTGTCGGCTTCCTTTCTCAAGATATCTGGTTTGTCATGGTTTCTCTTATTAGAGCAAACAATTGTCTCAAATGTGCTTTTTTTCTTCAAAAGGGAACTAGACTGTTTTTCCCTTGAGGAGGAAGAAGAAAATGTTTCAATTCTCACCCAGGAAGCTTCATCAGTTTTGGTGAGGTGGGGGGAATGGAAGAATAGGTATGGAATAATTCTGTACCTATCCTTCCACACCCCACCCCCCCCACACACCATCTGAACTGATGAAGCTTCTTGGATGAGAAGGGAAATGTTTTCTTCTTCCTCAAGGAAAAAACAATCCAGTTGCCTTTTGAAGAAAAAAGCACCTTTGAGACAACTATGTAGTGGATGACTCAGAATCTCCACAGACATAGAACAAGCATAGTTTTCATCTGTTAAGGCTCTTCATATACTAGCCAGATTATTTGTAAAACCACCTGTCTCCAATTGTCTCAGCTTGTTCCAAGAGAATTCAGCAGGAGAGCATACTTCAAGTCCTTTCTTCTCCCCTGGCAGAACCCATGGGACAAACCTTCTCTATTACAGCAGCTGCCCATGGAACATCATCCCTCCCCTCAAAGGTTCAGATGGACCCTATCCCGCCGGCACTCTGTACAGTAAAATCCTGAATACTTGGTGCTTCCCCTATCATTAGCCACCCTGCAAGATGAAACTGTCTAGAATGTAATATTTTTGAATAGACTAAAATGTCTGGCCTTGACTATTCTTTTTCCTTTTTATTTCATTGTTCTGTTTCTCTTTTGCTTTCCTGCTTCTGTACAATTGGAAGATGTCCAGAGTCGCTTTACAACTTGGGCAACCATATAAATCAAATAAATGTAAATGCATATGTATGTCACATATAGATAGCTAGTTTTGTCCATGATTCAGGAATTAGTTGCATGTTAAAGTGTTAATGGTCAGCTTTTTTTTTTTTTTTTTTTTTAAGAAACTAAACTGGCAGAAGAATTTCACCTCTCAAAATGGCACAATTTGGAGGACAGAAGAATCCCCCATGGGCAACTCAGTTTACAGCTACAGCAGTTTCTCAGCCAGGTCAGTTTGCACTTTCTTAAACAATAACTACTACTTCTGATTCCTTTCTGATTGTCTGAGTAAATGGAAATAAAACAAATGTGAAAAGATTAGCTTTGAAAAATATTTTAAGTGGATTGAAAACAATGCAGATATTAATTTTGAATAGAAAAAAAAGTTGCACTGATGAATGACTAACATTTGTGGAGAAGAAGTACGCTTTTATATCAATATTTATGTATGATTGCTTTTCTTGATTTTCTCTGATCAGGAAATCTTGGAAACATACATGCTATTTTTAGTTATATTTTCCCCCATTTTATTTTCACAATCCCCCTCTTCTGTTCCATTTATTATATAACAAAAATATGCTTAAATATCTTTTAAAACACCTCTATTTTCTGCTTCATATCTATTTTAGATAGATAGTGGTATTCAGTTATACAATTGAATCTTGTCAAATATATAACAGCACAAACATAACATTCAATATTATAGATGAACTGCTTAAAGTCTGAAGGCTGTGTTTGCAAGTTAAACTTGCTGAATTGTGGTTTGTTTTAACAATGATTTATTTAAGTAAGCCATGGTAGCTTAGTTCCAGCCAATAGTCTTTAGAAAGAAGAGAGTAAACCGGAACAGAGGATTTTTATCTGGTGCTGCTGAATTTCTGAAGCTGTTCAGATCATTTAAGGAGAGCTGTTTGACTTATTGGGTTAAACCAGCGGTTCTCAACCTGTGGGTCGCGACCCCTTTGGGGGTCGAACGACCAGTTGACAGGGGTCGCCGCGCGCGTTAGCCCGCCATCTTGGTGCCACCGTCACTGCAGGGGTGAAATGCTCCCGGTTCGGCCGTGCCTGCGGGTCGCCGGACAGCTGATAGCGTCGGAAGCGGGAGACTTCGCCCGGACGCCGCCATTTGGGTTCTTTTACCCTCTGCGCATGCGCAGAACGCTTTCTCATCATGGTTGCGGTGGCAGGGGGGGTCACAGGGGGGTCGCGGCATTAGAAAGGTTGAGAACCACTGGGTTAAACTATATATTTTTCTGCCTGAGTGATATATCTTAACTTGTAAGTGTATGTTCTGCATGGTGGTGGTTTACAACTGCAGTTGATCAGCTGATCAAACAATTAGCTAGTGACTGACCCACTTTCCTCAGGCAAAAGCTTAGCTCTGACCAGCAGTCTTGAGGGTGAGGCAAAGCAATTGTTTACATTCCCAAAGCAGGTAATCTCATCTGAAGAGAGGGCCATTTAAAGTTTTTGTATAGAGTGTCAAATTTATGACTATTTGCTAATTAGATGTAAATTATGGGTTTATCTTCAGTGCAAAACCTCTCAGACAGCATATATATTTCCTTGAAAATAAGGTGGCCAAGTTGGAGATGTTTAGAAAGCTGGAGAAATATATAGGTAAGACAAGTCAGACTGTGATGAACTTCCAGAATGATATCACCTTTGTCATTAGGGAGAGTGAAGAATTCAGGGAAGAACATAATTTTGAAGGTAGCTGATGTTTCTGTAGGACACAGTTCTTTATCATGAACCTATATCCTCTCATGCTTGCAGAGGTTGTGGGTAATTTGATCATTAGAGAGTTGCGTTTGCTTTAGTTGTGTAGACTGCCTGGTGATGCCTGCCTGGTGCAAAGCTTATTGCCATCATGACAAACAATGGGGGGGGATGAGTTTTGTATTGGGGGTCTTTGTATGCTGCCTAGTAGTCACTGTGAGCTGGGCAGCCATATAAAACTCCTTAAGAAATAGAAAAATAAATTGCCAGGATAATTCTCAGGAGAGGGTAACAGTTGCACTTCACATTGGCAGCAATGACATTGAAAAATGTGGTTGACAGTCCTAGAAACTAAATTTTGGGCGCTAAGTAGCAGATTGAAATCCCGAGTTAAGGTGGTTCCAGAAATATAACCTATTCCACGTGCAAGGGTAGCTAGACAAGTGGAGCTTAGGTTTCTGAAGGTATGAATGTACTAATTTATATTTATTTTGCACTGGAGAACTTGGGGAGGCAAGCCAAATTTGTACACAAGAGACTAACCCAATTTGAACGGAAATGAAACCAGGTTGCTGGCACATAGCATGACAAAAGTTGGTAGACCAGCTTCTAAATGGATTTTTGAGCAAACCCAACTGATGCTGCATAGTATTTCATTGCAAGGTTGCACCCGATTCAAAATACAGAAATAGGACCAATGTTTGAAATGGGTTAATGGAGGGATATGATAGGAAATGTGAGGGCTGTTTCACATTCTTGTGGCCCAGTGATCACTGTGGTTGTACATGCCAGTAAAAAATACTTTGTTATATCTATCACCAAACTCTTTGGTTCCTTATTTAAATAGGCATTTTTCCCACAACCAATATAAAGTCATAGCAACTTTTTTTTTTCCTGCAAAAGATACAGGACATTAACTTTCTTAGAGAATTGGAGTAGTTAAATAGAACTGAAATAAAAAGAGAGGATGCTCTAGGATATTTCAAAAGATTATACAGTAATTAATCAAGAAGCCCTGATGGTACCCACCCATTATTATTTAAAAACTTAAATTTGACACTGATAGTTCAGCAAAATATGTAACTTGCCGGTCAGATCAGTGTCTGTGACAAAGGATTTGTCCTCCTGAGTAAACCTAGCAATTATCAGATAACTGCTCTTTTACGAATTGCTGATCAGTTAAAAACCGAAAGCAAATAAAGGTTCAAATGTGCAGTTGTCTCAGCAGAGGGGATAAGAAGTGGAATCTCTTGAAACAACTCTGCTGGCTCTTTAATTTATTCATAAAGGGTCTTAATTTATATTAAGCATTAGGTGGCTTTGCAGGAGTAAATTAAATTATTTGGGCTGATGAAGGCCAAGTGAATGTGCAGAGCTCTAAAATCGGTAGGTAGGTGAATAGTTAACCAGATGGTAGATTGTTCAACTTAAGCAAATGTTAATTAAGTTACCTTGAGAAAAAATCTTCTAACTTCTGATAGGGCCTGAGTTATCTAAAACTAAGCTGGAAAAATATCTAGCTGACATAGATACCTCAAATAAAATGTTGTTTTTGTCTGACACCTGTGAAAAAAAGGTAAATTTTAGTGATTACTTGGAAAGGGAATTAAAATAATGAATTACCAATGTTGAAATATTCTTATGAATTCCAAATCTGGAATTCTGTACGTAATTCAAGTGGTCATGTTTTAAAATGAATATAACGGAGCTGGAAGAAGTGCAGAAGAAGGCAAACAAAATCATCACCATCAGTGACACAAATGCTTAAGAGAAGAGGCCTGACTGAGCCTTCCACTCAGAAAAATGGTGATTAAGGTAGAACATGATCAGAGTTATAAAATCAAGCATGGCATAAATAAAACGAACAAAGAGCCCCCCCCCCCTGGAAAAACTAAAACTGGGGTCATCCAGTCAAAATGATTAAAAAGAGAGTTAGATTAAATAAGCTTTACTTAGTGTTTTAAATAATTGGGAATTCATTAACATAACATGTAGTGATTTGCACAAGCATGAATAGCTTTAAATAGGGGTTTAATAAAAACAGGGAGACCTAGTCTATCAAGAGTTATTCATTTATTTCCTTATCTTTATTTTTGTGTGTGTATGTACTATTTCACACACACACACAAATGGTTTACACTTCCATGTTTTATTTAACTAATTCAAAAAATACCAATAAATTTTAGATTACATATTTTTCAACAAGAAATAAAGAGGAGTGTGGGGGAGAGGAGTGTAGTGGGTCACGAGGTTAGGACATTGCGCTGACAATCAGCAGGCTTGTCTTCGAGACCCAGTTGCTGCCGCGTAACTGGTTAGCTCCCATCGCATCCTTCCAGCTCCTGCCAACCCAATATTTCAAAAGTGGGTGACCATGAGTAGATAGATAGGTACCATTTTGGTGTGCAACTTAATGGGGACATGAAAGGAGCCCCTAACTGGGTGCCCCCCCTCGGGCAACAGTGACGTCACTGTTCAATCCTTTCAACCTGGAAGTACTTCGGTGCTCCTGACACTAATGTAGTAGTGGTAACAAAAAATAATATTTCAGAAATGACTTTATTGAATTTATATAGAAAAAATCTGAATAAATTGTTATTAGAGGTGCAGTGACATTAAAGATTCATTTAACTATGTTTCAACAGTGTTACATTTGGGAAGGAAGTTATTACATGCATTATTTTCAATAACATAAGTTCAATATTTTCAGCTATTTATATTCTTTTGAAGCTTATCTTACAGCTAAAATACTTATTGCTCATTATTGGAAAGATAAACTTATGGCTCCAAATAATCAGCAGTTTTCTGAATTCATCAAGATAAAATTAGTTATGGACAACTGTGATAAATTATGGCTTCCATCCAATGAAATGTTTACTGTACAACTTTGTGTATGTACCCTGTTTCACCCAAAATAAGACATCCCCTGATAATAAGCCCAATCAGGCTTTTGAGTGCATGGCAGTAAGGCCAAGCGCTTATTTCAGGGTTCAAAAAAATATAAGACAGGGTCTTATTTTCGGGGAAACACGGTATGTCTTTGAATATATATACTCTCTGGTTTTTTTTAGCTTTTGTTTTTTCTTTTGGGGATTTTTGAATTTAGTTAATTTTTTTGCATTTTATAAATTATTAGTTTAGAAGACCATTACTTCTGTATTTCAATCAGCATGCCTCCAAATACTGCAAGCAGTCCTCATTTAGCAACTGCCTTATTTAGTGACCTTTCACCATTACAACAGTGATGAAAAAGTAACTTTGTGATCAATCCTCTCATTTACAAGCTTTGTAGGTTGGTAAAGCAAGGGAAAGCTGAACTCAGAGTGTAAGCACAGTTGTGGTTTTTCTTGGCGACTGTTTCAATTAATGACCAAATTGTGGTTGCTAAATGAGGACTACTTGTAGGAAAATATCAGCAGGAGAAGCGTGTTATTTCCTGCTTACAAGCACCTGTTGTAAAGTATAGTTTTGGCCCCTGTTAGAAACAGAATTTTGGGATGAAGTAAGCCTTGGTCTGATCCAGCAGGTTTAATTATGTTCTTATGGTTCAGATCATGGTGAATATAAACCATTGTTTACAGACCATAATATTTGTGCGCCAATGATGTTGATTGGCCTTTCTTACAGTATATTTTATTTAAGGCCTACAGTTATTTCATCTTAATCGATTAATGTTTCAAGGCTAAATATTCAGCAAAGAGATAAATAGCGTGAAGGATAAATATATACAGAGTATGAATGTCTCTGGAATCATTTCAGACATACGTGAACACAGGTACAGTATTGCTGTGTTTTGTTTAAAGAATAATTTGGAATATTGTGAATTAGAAAAAGATCTGTCATTTTATGCAGATGAGCAACAACAGGAGAGAGGAAGCCACACATTAACATGAAGTTGTAGATGAATAAAAAAGATTACAAAAAGGTGGAAGTAATTTCAGAAAGCTTATTTAATTACTTTGGAGCAATTTTCTCTCCTGTGATGCTCATTTAAAATGTCAAACCCTTTCCTAAACTAAGATGGCAAGGCTATTTGGCCTTCTGTAATAGCATTTCCATCAGAAAGCAAGTGATGTGTTGAAATAAGACCTTTCTTCTAAATCAAGGTACTGTACTCACTGGGCACATTGTAAGAAGACTTGATTTCTATGCGATCACCTGAATTTATATAAGCGGTCATTAACTCTAATGTAAAAACAGGCCTAATAAATTACATTTGCATTCTATGTTTAAGTAAATACATATTTTGCCAGCATTGTACATTCAGCACTGTCTATTAGACAAGGAAATATTTTTGTTTCAATTTAAAACTAAAGTTGCACCTTTCAAAATGCAATTCTACAAAATCTTGATGCTATTAAAATCTATAGTACTGGATTTGACTTGAAATCCCATTAGTCAAAATTAGGATTTCCTAATGCTCAGCTCTCTCCTTTCAGCTGCTTTGGGTGTACAACAGCCTTCATTACTTGGAGCATCTCCTACAATATATACACAGCAAACTGCATTGGCGGCAGGACTCAGTACTCAGACTCCAACAAACTATCAGCTCAGTCAGACAGCTGCTTTGCAACAACAAGCTGCGGCTGCAGCTGCCGCATTACAGCAGGTAAAAGGAACAGCCTTTCACCCAATGTAGCCAGTGATAACATCAAAGAATAAGCTGCAAAATTGGATAATTTTTATTTGGGGGGAAGTACTGCATTTTAAGTCTGGGCATGTACAATAGAGATCCTCTGCACTTTTGGGGAACATATTACACATTGCTACTTAACAAGACTCTGCAAGTTTTATCTAATCTGCTTTGAGACCCTATTTTGAGCCAGAAGTAGTTTGAGCCTAAAACTTGACTTAGTTCATTTAGAAGTGTGATTTTGGAAACGAAGAGCCATACACAAGTTTTAAACAAAAACATTCAAGGATATGACTTCCATCTTCCAAAATAACTGATGTAAATGAAAACAGAATAAGAGGGATTGTTAAATTAACATTCATGCTTTTGGGCAACTGCTATTCATTTTATTAAATTGTGTTCTATACATGACACATCCATTCATGTTGTAGAATCTAGAGTGATATTTGAGGAAAAAATATTTCCTGTATTTCAGTTCAGTTTTATGTACCTAGTAAAATATTACCGAAGTTTTGTTAATCTAGAGCAATAGCTTAATGTTATTTTACATCTGAGATTGTCGTATGGCAATATATTTGTGTGTGTGTATATATATATATATAGATATATACATACATACATACATATATACATACATATCCACCAAAAAAGCCAGGCTCAAAAATTCATCCAGTAAATTGAGACAGGGCAAAGACATTTGTGTTTGTATGTTTTTCAGCAATATTCACAACCTCAGCAGACCCTCTATAGTGTACAACAGCAGGTTTGTATAACTCTTTATGGTTGTTTTGTTGTGTCTGATTTGGGCTTTTTTTTTTTTTTAAGGATTGGGCTGAAGGCCACACAGTATATTTTAAACAAAGCACTTTTTTATTGTTGCCAAAAAAACTTACTGATATGTTATAGGAGTCCAATGTGACCCAAAGGAGACTTTTAAAGTTAAATACAGGTAGTCCTTGACTTACAACAGTTCATTTTGTGACCATTCGAAGTTACAATGGCACTGAAAAAAGTGACTTATGACCTTTCACACTTACAGCCGTTGCAGCATCCCTATGGTCATGTGATCAAAATTCAGACAATTGGCAACTGAATTTATGACGTCATAGTGTCCCAGGGTCATGTGATCACTGTTTGCGACCTGACAAGCAAAGTCAATGGGCAAACCAGAGTCACTTAACAGCCATGTTACTAATTTAACAACTGCAGTGATTCACTTAACAACTGTGGCAAGAAAGGTCATAAAATGGAGCAAAATTTATTTAACAAATGTTTCACTTTGCAACCAAAAGTTTGGGCTCAATTGTGGTCGTAAGTTGAAGATTACCTGTATGTCTTTAAACCCATGAAAGGCTTATTAATATATAGCACCATTGCTTGCTGTATCAATAAGCATTATTTGTCAAGGGTTTAGTCACTTTTTATATACTATTCAATAATGAATGCATGAAATAGATATATTTAGCTTATATTGAATGTAGCAAAAAATTATAGTGAAGATTTGGAAAATGTTGCTATTAGTTTTGATAGTTGGAACATCTCTTTTTATAAAAAATAAAAAAATGGTTAGCTTTATTTATGTGAATATTGCAGTCTGGGTGCATATACAATTAGTTTTATAGGCAAACCAGCTGTCAGCAGCATCATTGAATTTCCTCCATACAGAATAGTAAAGGGAGGAACATGGTTTTAAATAATGCAACAAAGGAAACATTTTCCTATCCTTTAATGAAGGATGTTCTTATTCCTTTGTATCTAGTTTTCTCCTTGAAGAGGTAGAACAATTCAGCAGAAAATGGGAAATGTTATAGTTACATATTAGTTCAGTATTTAAAATATGTTATATATGTTTTCATGCAATTTGTAACCTGTTTGCTGTGCAAAGGTAGAAAGCAGGCATAAGGAACGTAATATTTTGCAATATTTTATACATGTAAATACAGGTGAAATCAGAAAGTGTGCAGTATAAAAACTAATTATCTTGTTTATTTTTTAAGTTGCAGCAGCCTCAGCAAACACTTTTAACTCAGGTTAGTTAGCTTTTTAAAAATTCTCTTGTCATAAAACCTAATATGAATATATGTGTAAGTATGACAGATTTTGCAGTGCAGTTTATAATATTTTGATTAAACCCTTGGATATATTTTCTAGGGTAATATGTATTTATCAAATTTATATCCCATCTTTATTTTGTATATAATGCTTTCTCCTATTTTTTCCCATTACACTGTTACTTGGAAGAATTAGTACTTTTGTTTTGGGTAGTTCATATTTTGAAATAAAGTATCAGATATATTTGGTAGTTTTACATTTTCAATCCAATGGAATTAACTTCCAAATATGTATGCTTTGAATTTCAAACAATAATATCATCATTTGAAAATATTTTAAAGTTGTTTAAAAAATGAAATTAGTATTCTTTTCAGAGCAAATTGCTTTCACTTTGTAAACACCAGAATGCTTAATGGTAAAAATAATTATTTCGATACATAACATGCCCCTTTAAAAAAATGAAGGTGCATCTTTACAAAGCTGGGTGAAAAGGCATTTAGGCGACTAGAATAAGTGTAAAAATTACTACAATATATGGTTGAATTGGCAATAATAAAATAAAATAGTAAGTATGGCAAATTTGAAATCTGAAAATGCTTTTATATGGAAGATGTTTAGATGACAAAAGATTTAGCTTCCAGTTAATTATTGATACTGTTTGTCTTTTGTCCTAAGACAAAATTCACACAGTGAATATCTCATATATGATGTTTATTTGCTTACAAAATTAAATGGATGTGTCAATGGATGCATCACACACCCAACCTGCTTACTGGACAGCTGTTTCTTCAAAATCATCCCTCTACCCTCTGGCGTTGGTTTGGCGGAAAAGGCTGCCTTATGTGCAGGTTGGGTTTCTGATGCATTGGTTGACCTACCTGAGATTCTTGTGGTATACAGATAGGAAGGAGGAAAAAAACCTTTTTCACGTAGTCACCTTGCCCCCTTTGTGCTTCTGACAGATGCCATTCCATCACTTGGTACCACTCATTACCAGAATATTGGTTAGTTCCTAACATTCAGAAAGCTCTGAATGCTTATATGGCTTCCCGCTTCGTTTTTTTTTTTTAATTCAGCCAGCTGTGGCATTGCCAACAAGCCTTAGCCTCTCTACACCTCAACCAGCAGCACAGATAACTGTTTCGTATCCAGCGCCACGGTCAAGTCAGCAGCAGACCCAGCCCCAGAAACAGCGGGTCTTCACTGGGGTGGTTACCAAGCTCCATGAAACTTTTGGTTTTGTTGATGAAGATGTGTTCTTCCAACTCAGGTAGGTTAATCTCTGGTTTGTACATAATTGATGGCAGCATGAATAATGAATTGTGTTTTAGTAGTGAACTATGCCCCAGATGCTTCCAAGAAGATGTATATAGAAGGTTGCAGGCAGAAGTGTTTTTTTTTTTAACTTAATTTGCTTGGTTTTTAAAATCCTCAACTAATCCCATGTCTGTTTTTCTGAAAACTATTTCACCCAGCAAATATACCTAGATTTTTTAGTTTACGAATCAATTTCATCTGGAGAGAGTGCATAAAGCTAAAATAAAGCATAAAGCTAATATAAAGCTGCATAAAGCTAATATTGTGGCCTTCTTTAATTCTGCAGCGCTGTTAAAGGGAAGACTCCTCAAGTCGGAGACCGTGTTTTGGTAGAAGCCACGTATAATCCTAATATGCCTTTCAAATGGAACGCACAGCGAATTCAAACACTACCAAACCAGGTACCCTAAGCTCTTGCTCATTCATTTTTTTTTCCAAATTCACACAGCCGCCCATTTGACAAAACTGACTTTCCAATCTACTGTTATTGGCACCTCTGAGGTGAAGCTGAGCCGCCACATGACGTTCTTTTTTCCCCCCCTTACTAGAACCAAACTCAGACCCAGCCTTTACTCAAGACTCCTCCACCAGGGCTCCAGCCCATCGCACAGCAGCCTGCGTTCAGTGTCCAGGCGCAGCCCCAGCCTCTCTTGCAGGCACAAATATCAGCCGCTTCTATAACACCTTTGCTTCAGGCGCAGCCCCAGCCATTATTACAGCAGCCACAACAGAAAGGTATTCCCTGAAGTATGACTTGGGACTTTTGGTTAATATGATGAGGTACAGTATGTTTTCATGTGCTGCTCAGGAATATAGATGGGCCAGACATTATCATCTACACTTTGTGTTTTGTCATCAGTGGCTTGGACAGGCAAAGTTCTCTACTGCCACCTGACTGGGAAGGGATCGGAAGTTTATTCTAAAGTTCCCAGGTCATCTGTTAGCAACGTCCCTGCACTAGAAAGGAAAAACAAATTGATTCCCTTCATATGCATTTTTCAATGTAACACTCATGGGTGATGTACAAAATTCCAAGCAATCCCCATATGAGGACCCAGATTGTTGGGGGCAGTATGCTGACTCTGTAAACTGCTTAGGGTTGTAAAGCACTATGAAGCAGTATATAAGTCTTAAGTACCATGGCTGTTAGCTATTGCTGGATCCTGCTGTTGGCATTTGCAGCAAATTACAAGCCACAAACTAAGTATGTTATTCAGTGTATCTATCCATAATAAACCAGCTTCATCCCTGATTTGTTAAATCTGGCTTAATGAAGGCTTTGATTTATTAGAAAGTATTTTTGTACCTTCCCGCCTTGAAAATACAGAAAGTAATCCAACAGATTTATTAATACAATATTATGAAAAAGTTTTTTAAAACTTGTGGTTTCCTTCCCCCCACTCCCCCCCCCAAAAAAAAGCTGGTTTACTACAGCCTCCTGTTCGAATAGTTTCACAGCCTCAGCCAGCCCGAAGATTAGATCCACCGCCTAGATTTTCAGGCCGGAATGACAGAGGAGACCCCATGGCTAACAGAAAAGATGACAGAAGGTGTGTTATAAAATTCCGGTTAATTTTCTTTCATGGATAATTATTTAAAGATGAGATAAAAGCAATATTTTTGATAAAAGGAAATGTATAGGAATATTGTTTAAATTTCATTGGCAATTCCTGCTGCTGGAATGATAGACTGTGTTTGGTGCATTCCTAATGCTACAGAGACTGAAATAAATAAATATATATATTTCATGTTTGTTCTAAGTCGTGAGAGAGAGCGTGAGAGGCGCAGGTCACGAGAAAGATCGCCCCAGAGAAAACGTTCCCGAGAGAGATCACCTCGAAGAGAGAGAGAAAGATCCCCTCGAAGACCCCGGCGTGTTGTGCCTCGCTATACTGTGCAGTTTTCCAAGTTCTCATTAGATTGGTACGTTGCTTTTAATGCATCTCGTTTTTACTTTTATTTATGGAAAGAGCCTGAAGTATGGAATGGGTGAGGCTAAGAATCTTCATTTTTATTCATTGTAATCTAAAAAAAGCATCCTTTCCAGACTCGCAGTTCTATTTACAGCAGGGGTCCCCAAACTTGGCAACTTTAAGACTTGTGGACTTCAACTCCCAGACCTTTGATTTACAGCCCCTAGAATTCTAGCCAACTGTCCATGCTAATGAAGACTGCACAAATAATAATAATAATAAAAGGCTGCTATTCTGAGTATGGTCTGTCCAAATGCCTTTAAAAATTACAATTTTCTCTAAATCCAAACAAAAAAGCCAAACCAAACTGACTATTTATGCTCAGCTCTATATTTGGTGAGACTGAACTTTTTATATGCTTGGATGTCTTTACATTTGTAAAATAAATATTCTTATCATTTAAAGCCTTAGTTGTGATATGATGGAACTGAGGCGACGATACCAGAACTTATATATTCCAAGTGACTTCTTTGATGCCCAGTTTACTTGGGTAGATGCCTTTCCTATGCCAAGACCATTTCAGCTGGGAAACTACTGCAATTTCTATGTAATGCAAAGAGAAGTCGATCCCCTGGATAAGAACACCGCTGTTCTGGACCCAGCAGATGCTGATCATCTTTACAGTGCAAAGGTGTGTGTGGCATCCCAGGTGCCACATCTTCTTTACAAATCCAGAGAGATTTTAGTTCTATCCGAAGCATTTATACCTGTGATCTTTATT
Source organism: Thermophis baileyi (assembly GCA_003457575.1). NCBI lineage: Eukaryota > Metazoa > Chordata > Lepidosauria > Squamata > Dipsadidae > Thermophis > Thermophis baileyi. The sequence continues at coordinate 1,908,443 of QLTV01014916.1, read as the reverse complement.
TTTAGTAGAGGGCTCAGGAACTAGAGCGGGTCTGGATTCAGCCTTTTTTTCCTGTCTGATCCTGAAATAAAGTGTAACTGTATCAGGATGATTATAAAAAGAATTGCTTGAACATCACATAATTCATTAGAAAACAGGAATGCCATGGTCAAATCATTTTGTTCTGAGCACTAATGTTTGATTTTCAAATTGATAGGAATAGGCAGATGCTTTTGTATTTGTTTATGGACTCTTAGTGGGCCTTTGAAACTTATATGTAGAGTGTAAATACTTTTAAGGTTGTAATTTGAATATCTAAAGAGTATTGAATCAAAAATTAAGCATTAAGTAATGTTGAGTTTCTTAAATTAACCCCTTTAAAATATATACAGTATGTAAATTTTTACTTTTTCATATAGGTCACTCAGATTTGTGTCAGATTTTGTCCATTTGTTGATGGGTTGGCATAAAAAAGCAAATCAGGCCCCCTCCCCCTTTCACACCCCAAACACCTCTTTAATTATCTTCAGAGGGTCAGGTTTTGTACTACATTTTGTAGCATTGCTTATTTCACATGACGCTTATCTTCCTGTTCTAACAGGTGATGCTCATGGCTAGTCCAAGCATGGAAGATCTTTATCACAAATCATGTGCCCTTGCTGAAGATTCACAAGAAGTCCGGGATGGTTTTCAACACCCCGCTAGACTTATAAAGGTTAAAAGAAATTCTAGTAAAAACATTTTGTTACAAAGACCTTATCCAAGTTGGTGGTGTGGCTTTAGTTTCCATCATTCCTTACCAGTGATCATGTTGAATATATGGCGGATGAGATGTTTAATTCCACTCGTGGACATAGAATTTCTGTGTTGATTTATCTGGGTGCATTTGAAACATGATTGCATTCTTGTGTCTTTAAGTCCAGCTTGTCAAGTTAGCATCTGCTTATTTTTAGCCATGTAAAATCATATTTTCAAGCCTGTATTCTGCACTAGCTTTCACAAAGTTATTTTATTAGACTATTTCCATCTGTTTTGTATGCAGCTTCTGTCCAGTGACAGAACCTACACAGGGAACTTGCAAAATTAATGGGTAATGATGTTTAAACCTATTCCATTACTGAAATATATTGTGGAAAACAAAAGCTGAACTCATCTTTTTTGCAAGACTGCTGCTACTTTATTATAGGGCACGGACTCATCAATTCTAAAATAAAAATTCACATGGAATTTGTCATATAGGGCTGTGCTATAAGACTCACAAATCCAGTAAGACTTGCTTATGCTAAGAAACCAACCAACACTCATTTAGGATTTCAGTGCCGTTGTTTCGCAGTTCAGAGATTTTTCTTCTTGTAGCTAAGTATTAATTAAGTAACTTTCTTGTCTAGTTTTTAGTGGGTATGAAAGGGAAAGATGAAGCCATGGCTATTGGTGGACATTGGTCACCTTCACTGGATGGACCTGACCCAGAGAAAGACCCATCTGTGCTGATTAAAACTGCTATCCGGTGTTGCAGGGCCCTAACAGGAATTGATTTAAGTGTTTGCACACAATGGTAAGTATTGTGTTCTTGAAATATTCTGGAGAACTTGAAGCATGCATACATTGAAATGATTTTATCAAAGCCAGCCTCTTCCTTTCTTTATCAGGATCCAGTAGTTATCCAGGTAAACTACTCAAGTTGCTGTCCTAGTTAACAATGCAAATGTGATTTGGTGCCAAAAGGTTTGAAAAAATGAGCTTTTAAAAATCACGTATTTGTTGTGTGAATTTTGCAATGCCTGTATGTTAAAATATTTTTCATTTCACGCATAGCTGGAGGAGATCGTCAAGGAAACTTCATTTCATTATTCTCGTGTTACAATTAGATGTTTGGGGTAGCCATATCTTCTCCTGTTGGATTTTCTAGTTCGATGTTAAATCACCTGTCTATGCTTTGCAAGCAATTGTACACCAAATTTAAAAGATAATTCTACTAAACCTAAATGCAGTCCAGTGCTGTGTGTTTTGATACGGAGCAGCCAATGCGTTGCCTTTGGCAATTAATGTACATTCTTGAGCAGGTGTCTTAAAAGAAATTCTTCACGTTTTCCAAAGAGAATATATGGCTTTCGGGGGTTTTTTTTTCTTTAAAAAAAATTCAGGTTGTCGCAGCAAAGTTTCTTTACTTGATGTGCTGCAGTGAACTAGGCTCTATAAAATGTGTTCTAGAATTTTTTTTCCAACATGCTTCTTCCCTTGCAACAGGTACCGTTTTGCAGAGATTCGCTACCATCGCCCTGAGGAGACCCACAAGGGGCGTACGGTTCCAGCTCATGTGGAGACAGTGGTTTTATTTTTCCCGGATGTTTGGCATTGCCTTCCCACCCGCTCAGAGTGGGAAACCCTCTCCCGAGGATACAAGCAGCAGCTGGTCGAGAAGCTTCAGGGTGAACGCAAGGAGGCTGATGGAGAACAGGCACTGAACGCTAATCCCTTTTTCTATTTCTGCTTCTCACAGGCGCAGGAACACAGGCACAAAACGCACATCACATGCTACACCACAAACAATACCTAGAAGGAACATAACTGGTAACAATGACTGGTAAAGCAGCTTTCAGCAGTATAGAATCCTTTTTTGTTTAATTTCAGCTAGTGTACTAACTTAAAGTGTGTGCGGATGCAACAGGTGGAATTAAAACTCTGCATTGAATTCACAAATCTTCGACATCTTAGAATTAGTTGCTGGAATCTGGGACCAGTTGTTGAGTGAGATTCAGTGTTAAGAACTGTGTAAAGCAAACAAAAAACAAAAAACCCTTGAGTTTTCTCTCATATGTTAGCCTTTAAAATATATATATAAAATGGTACTTGGAAATAGGCAAAATGTTGAAATTACATAGCCTTTTATGGCTGTTGTCATCTTGGTTTCTGTAAAAGGTCTAACGAAATGAGAATATTTTGGGTGGTTTGAAATTTGGGGAAAATCGCAGTCTATGTGGTTAGTGGTAACCAGAAATGTCTGTGTATCCCTGATGTTTGTTGTTTGTTGGTTTTTTTTTATCACCCTTTTGTGTTTCACAGAGGAGACTCTTATTGGCTGATGAGAGAGGCACTGTGATCATTATTAAAATAGCAGAATGTGGTATGTGGCTTTGTTGAAATGGTCACTTTAGGAGAAGACTATCTGATGAAACAGTTGTGACCTTGCCCAAATCAGCTGCAGAATTTTAAAAAGACGGATCTTTGTTTTAATTCTTTCCTGAAGAAAAATGTTTTTCTTTGGGTTTTTTTTAGGATGAAGAGGAAAAAGATGATGGGGAAGCTAAAGAAATATCTACTCCTACTCATTGGTCCAAACTTGATCCTAAAGCAATGAAGGTAAATGCAATGAAGACTTGATCCAGTATTAAGACAGCCATGTGCAATGAGATGCCCCTCCCTTTTACCCCTCCTGAACTCAGAGCTCCAGAAGATCCTTAGAAGTGAAAGAGCTGAAGGGGGAAGATTAATCAGTTGCGCTGATAGATTCCCTTCTGCCCATGGCAGGGTCATCATTGGATTAATCCCCAAATATATACATAACTTAAAGAAAGGTTTCCCAACTTGCCAACTTTTAAGACATGTGGACTTCAGCTCCTAGAATTCCCCAGCCAACAATGGTGGCTGGGGAATTCTGGGAGTTGGAGTTCACGCATCTTAAGATTGGGAAGCCCTGACTTAAAGCATAATTCTTAAAAATATTGAAGGATGTTTTTATTTTTCTGAAATTTTGGGAAATATACTTTTTTTTTTAAAAGAGACTATCTTAAATTTTATCACGTTTTGTGTTTACTTGCTAAAGTTTAATTTCATTATGTTTTAGAATGGATGAGGATATGTTCCTCAAGATGCTTGATTGCATAAACAGTACATATCTGATTTATCTATTTAAATTAATTAGGTGAATGACCTACGCAAGGAATTAGAAAGTCGGACTCTTAGCTCAAAGGGTCTGAAATCCCAGCTAATAGCCCGGCTAACAAAACAACTAAAAGTGGAGGAGCAAAAAGAGGAACAGAAAGAATTGGAGAAATCTGAAAAGGAGGACGAGGAAGAAGAAGAAAGGAAGTCTGAAGATGACAAAGAGGTGGACAGCTAGCAAATTAATGTTTATGTCCTGATCCATTATGTGTTAATTCATAATTAAGTTGAATGGTTAAGTATGTGAGAGAAGGACAAGGTTGTCAGAATCAGCCTTTTCCTGTCTTGCTTAGTCTTTGAACTCTTAAAAATCACCATAACCTGGGCTTAATTGTAGTGTGGATGCTCCTTTCTCATAGTTGGTTCCTGTTGGTAAAACTACAGGGCAGAAAGGTATTTGTTTCCATGTAAATATTTGTATACCTTCAGTAAGGATGGTGATACCATAAAAAGGAACTAAGACAATTATATTTACATTTATAATATAAATTATAAATGTAAATATAAATCACTGCGTGGTGGTGCAGTGGTTAGAATGCAGTACTGCAGGCTGACTCTGCCACTGCCCGGAGTTTGATCCTGACCGCTCAAGATTGACTCAGCCTTCCATCCTCCTGAGATCGGTAAAATGAGGACCCAGATTGTTGGGAGTAATATGCTGACTAAACCATTTAGAGAGTACTGTAAAGCACTGTGAAGCGGTATATAAGTGCTACATCTATACTAATCACACTTTTTAACATAATATATGTTAAAATGTTAATCTTTTGTTTTGTTGCTTGATTCCAAATAGTTTATGTTGTCTAGGAATAATCTCGGTAAACTCCAATAAGCAAACATGCAACAATCTAAAAATATGCCAGAAATACAGCAGTGTAAAAATGTCAGAATGATTGCCCAAATTTGCCATAAAAATCCAAACAAAAGTTAAAAACCTGCAAATCAGCTATCAAACTTTTCCCAAAAGCCCACTCATTCCAAACCATCCTGACAGCCTTCGAAAAAGCCATTAGGCAAGGCACCAAATGCATCTCCAGAGGGACAGAATCTCACAGCCTCAGGTTCATCCCAGAGAAGGCCTGACTCTGCGTCCACTTTCCCTCCCATTGCTCTCAAAGACAGGAACCTAAACCTCTACTCCAGAGGCATGCCCAGAATTACTCTGGAGGAGCCAGGTATGATGTCTCCTAGTACTACTATTTCAATGTCCAGGTGTTTTATGGCTAAATAAAGATCTGAACTTACACATTTTATTGCTTACATTGCATTGGCTATCCACACAGAGAATGCCCTGCTTGGATGTTCCCTTCTCAGTAAGGTGGTGGGCCAAAACGTTCTCTTTTTTTTTTTTTTCCTTGTTGAGGTCATAGAACATGAAAAGTTTCCATTCAAATTGTTTTCTCCATTCTTTAGGAAGAAGAGAGGAAACGGTTAGAAGAAGTAGAACGTCAGCGTCGAGAGAGAAGATACGTTTTGCCTGATGAACCTGCAATCATCGTGCATCCTAATTGGGCAGCCAAAAGTGGGAAGTTTGACTGCAGTATTATGTCCCTTAGTGTTCTTCTGGATTACAGACTGGAAGATAACAAAGAACATTCCTTTGAGGTAACTTTCCTCATTTTGGTATTTCAGGAATTCAGATGTTTGAATTCCATCTTGCTCCCATTACATTAGATGAATGTTTCTTTTTTAATCTAAAGGTGGAGTCTTTTTTATTTTTATTCTACCGCTTTGTTTTTTAATGAGAGAGTACCTGATGCCAGATTTAGAGAGAGAGAAAGGATTCTACTAGAAAGTTCAGATTTCATTACAACTGTGGTTCAATATTTGTTTAATTTTGACTGTTCTGTTCTTTGGTTTTTTACAAGTATGGTAATAGGTGGTACAGGTTGTCCACACCCTATGACCACAGTTGGTACTGGAATTTTGGTCACTAAGCGATCAATCATTAAGCAACCTGATTGTGACCACACCTGATTTTACAAAGATTTTTACTGCAATCATTAGGCGCATAACAATTGTGTGGTTGTTAAGTGAATCAAGCTGTCATTAAGTGAACCCGTCTTCCCAAATTGACTTGACTTGGCAGAAGTCATTTGGAAAGGTCACAAATCACAATGACGTGACTGCAAAATGTTGCAAAGTTTTAAAACAAGCCAATTGCCAAGCATCTGAATTGTTATCACATGACCACAGAGGTGATGTGACTGGTCATAAATCACTTTTTCTGAAGCCATCGTAACTTGTTAAAAGAACAGCCGTAAGGAGTACCTATAATATTTTATATAGGTATATAAAAGTAATGACTGGTTCTTTTCAATATTCTTCCTTCAGGTTTCATTATTTGCAGAACTTTACAATGAAATGCTTCAGAGGGATTTTGGTGTACGAATCTACAAAGCATTGTTGTCTCTTCCGGATAAGGAAGATAAAAAAGACAAAAAGAACAAGAAAGAAGAGAAAAAAGAGAAAAGGGAAGAGCGAGATGATGAAAATGATGACCCTAAGCCCAAAAGAAGAAAATCTGGAGATGATAAAGATAAAAAAGATGATAGAGATGATAGAAAGGTTGGTGTCATTTTTCTGGGAAACAATTTGCCTCTTTTGTATGTGTTTACTATTTTTTTTTTCATATACATGTTAACAAAACCAACTTAAGCTGATATTGACAGTAAGTATTTTCAGATTTTGTTTGGTAGGAATTCCCAAGTGAATTTTTTTCCCTTTTCGATGTTAAGTTTTAAAAGTGGTATATAAGAAAATGCAATTGTTGCTTGTTTGCTAAGATCTTGAGAGTTTTAGAACCTTATTTGCATGCCATTAACTAGTCCATGGAGGTTTAAATAGTTTTGGCCAATCATGGGTAAAGTTAAAGGTTCCCCTCGCACATACGTGCTAGTCGTTCCCGACTCTAGGGGGCGGTGCTCATCTCCGTTTCTAAGCTGAAGAGCCAGCGCTGTCTGATGACGATTCCGTGGCCGGCATGACTAAACGCCGAAGGCGCATGGAACACTGTTACCTTCCCACCAAGGTGGTCCCTATTTTTCTACTTGCATTTTTTATGTGCTTTCGAACTGCTAGGTTGGCAGAAGCTGGGGCAAGTAACGGGAGCTCACTCTGTTACGCGGCGCTAGGGATTCGAACCGCCAAACTGCCGACCTTTCTGTTCGACAAGCTCAGCGTCTTTGCCACTGAGCCACCGTGTCCCCTGCCCAATCATAGATTGTATTAATATTTTGTGGTTATTTACAGAGGGAAGATAAAAGGAAAGATGATTCTAAGGACGATGATGAAATGGAAGATGACAACAACCAGGAAGAATATGATCCAATGGAAGCTGAAGATGCAGAAGATGAAGATGATGGTATGTTGAAGATATTTTTTTAAGTTAAAAGGAAGCAGAACTTCCAGTTTTGTGATATAGTTGCATGTAGTATGTGGAAAAAAGTGCTTTAGTGTTCTATTTACTTAAAGAAAATTTGTATGGCCACCCAACTCTCACTCTCAGTGACTCTGGGCAACTTAAATATATAAAAATCTCATATAAAAACAATAAAAAGTGATAGCCCCCCACCTTGCTTAACATTATTGAGCTAAAACAATAAAAAAGAACTAGTATATTTTTGTTTTGCAAATAGTGTTAGCAGAACTTCTTTTTTTCCTTTTGTAAGGGAAAAGTCCTTATCCAGTTGAGAAATATGTATATCTTTGGAGATACTTAACAATTTACAAAGAAGTAAAACAAAAACAAAGAGCAAAAAGGAAGTATATCACCATATACAGTCATGTGAAAAAGAAAGTACACCTTCTTTGAATTTTATGGTTTTATGCATCAGGACATAGTAAAAAATCATCTGGTCCTTAGCAGTTCTTAAAAGTAGGTAAATACAACCTTAGAACAGCACCACATTACATATTAAATCATGTCATCATTTATTTTGCCAAAAAAAAAAAAAAAAAGCCAAAATGGAGAAGCCATGTGTGAAAAACTAAGTACATCTTATTATTCAATAGCTTGTAGAATCACCTTTAGCAGCAATAACCTGAAGTAATTGTTTTCTGTATGACTTTATTAGTATCTCACATCATTGTTGAGGAATTTTGACCCACTCTTCTTTACAACATTGCTTCAAGTTCATTGAGGTTTGTGGGAATGAATTTATGCACAGCTCTCCTGAGGCCCCGCCATAGCATTTCAGTTGGGTTGTGATCTGGGCTTTGACTGAGCCATTACAACATCTTGATTCTTTTGTTTATGGAGATTCTTAGTCATCCAAGTCATGGTTGTCCCAAAGGTGCTTTTTCAAGAGGCAACTGGACTTTCTGGTTTTTCTTTGAGGATGTTTCGCCTCTCATCCAAGAAGCTTCTTCAGCTCTTCCAACAGCCTGGATCTGTGTTCAACAGTAAAGGGACATGGGGCAGAAAATATCTTGCAGAAAGCACAGCTCCAGAGCTGAAGAAGCTTCTTGGATGAGAAGCAAAACGTCTTCAAAGAAAAACCAGAAAGCCCAGTTGCCTCTTGAAAAAGCACCTTTGGGACATCTCGATTCTTTTCTTTTTCAGCGATTCTGTTGTTAGATTTTCTGGTGTGCTTGAGATCATTGTCCTGTTGCATGACGGTCAAGCTTTAGCTGTCGAACAGATGGCCTCACATTTTACTCTAGAATACTTTGGTATACAGAGGAGTTCATGGTCGACTCAGTGACAGCAAGGTGGCCAGGTCCTGTGGCTGCAAAACAAGCCCAAATCATCACCTCTTCACCACTGTGCTTGATGGTTGGTATGAAGTGTTTGTGCTGATATGCTGTGTTTGGTTTTCACCAAACAAACATGGCACTGTGCATTATGGCCAAACATTTGCACTTTGGTCTCATCTGTCCAAAGGACAGTGTTCCAGAAGTCTTGTGATATGTCCCAGATGCAACTTTGCAAACCTAGGTTATGCTGCCATGTCCTGGCAACCCTTCCAAACAAACCATATTTGTTCAGTCCTTTTATAATTGTAATTTCATGAACTTTAACATTTAACATGCTGAGGCCTGTAGAGCCTGAAATGTAATTCTTGGATTTTTTTGCAATTTTTCTGAACATTGCACCATCTGACCTTGGGGTGAATTTGCTGGGACATCCACTCCTGGGAAGATTGGCAACTGTCTAGAATGTTTTCCACTTGTAAATAATCTTCCTCAGTGTAGAATGATGGACCTTAAATTGTTTGGAAATGGTCTTATAACTCTTCCCAGATTGATGGGGCAGCAACAATTGCTTCTCTAAGGTTATTGCTGGCTTCTCCATTTTGGGTTTCTTTTTATATGACATGGTGTAATATGTCATGTGTTGTTGCTCATCTGAAGTTGTATATTTACCTACTTTTAAGAACTACTAAAGACCAGATGATTTTTACTATGTCCTGATACATAAAACCATAGAACTCAAGGAGGCTGTTCTTTCTTTTTCACACGACTGTGTATCAATTTATATTCATAAAGGATAGAAAAATTGTAAACTTCCTTATTCATTATTTCTACCAAAATCAGCAGTTATGTAGCCAACTGTAATAGGAAAAATTATTTAATTACTATATGCAAGAAATTATGACGATTAATTTTAAAATCAAACCTTAATTGTTGGGATCTGCTAAGCTCTTTATTACTGTATTATTTTTTTTTAACCAAAGTAAATTCCCACATATTTAAACATCACAGATCCAAGGGTTTTTTCATTTTTTCCTTCTGTATCTTTTAGTTCTGATGCTATTTGTTCAATAAACAAATATTAAGAAATAAAAATACATATTTTGATAGCATAAAATGTTTTGAGTTATGTGAAAAACTATTATCTGTTTTTATAGATAGGGATGATGAGGAAATTAACAGACGAGATGACAGAAGGGAGGGAAATCGACATTGCAAAGATAGGGCTTCTAAAGATAAGGTATGTCTTTTATTTATTTGATTTTTATACCATCTTTATTATTGTTTACAAATAACTCAAGGTGATGACTGTACCTAATATTCCTTTCTTCTCCTATTTTCTCCACAACAACAATCCTGTGAGGTGGGTTGGGCTGAGAGTGACTGGCCCAAGGTCACCCAAACAGGTTTCATGCCTAAGGCAGGACTAGAACTCACAGCTTCCTAGTTCTAGGCTAGCACCTTACCCCTAGAAGGTATTTGGCTCTGTCAAGCTTAATAATGTTTCATTGCCTTCCTGTCACCAAAATACTGCAGCTAGATATAACCCCATTATTAGTTTGCATTATTATTTTTTTATTCTATTTCCAATCCGCTTTATCCACAGTTTTGGTTCCAGTATGGGGAGGCCATAGTGATGTAACTTTGGTGACCATTTTGTCCTGTTTTGGATTTCTTTCAACTTGCAGATTTCAAGGATGTGGATAAGGTTTCTGGAGAAGGATGCCTTACTTCATTTGGCTGATTAACTCTCAAATCTAGAAGTGTCTGGAGACTATTGATTATCTGGACTCAGTAATGTCAGATTTGCACCATGGATAAGAGAGTGCTTGATTGTCTTATACAGAGGTCTTCAAACTTGGCAACTTTAAGACTTGTGGACTTCAACTCCCAAAATTCTCCAGCCAGCATAGCTGGCTGGAGAATTCTGGGAGTTGAAATCCACAAGTCTTAAAGTTGCCAAGTTTTGGGACCCCTGGTCTTATATGATATTTCATGTTGGCACATGAATGGAGAGACCCCATGTTGCTATTTCACTAAAGAATGTGCTTTAATTCTGTTTAAATTTAAAATTTGTGTTTAAAGTGAAAGCACTTTTCCATTCACATGGAATGGCATGCAAATAGTTCAGTCCCATAATTCGTGTTATAATTTCTTTTCAGAAAGTAGTTAGGTTAATTGCTAATGCTATTTTTATTTTAGCTGGCAGGCAAGAATTCTGAACATTTTGCAAAAACATTTTGGACTGTCACTTTTTTCTGGTTTTATTTTTTACTTGGTAAAACAAACAATAAAACAAAATGGAAAGGAATACATATACATACGTAGAATAAACTCTAGAGTGAAGATCAAAATGAAAGTATGAAGATTATGAAAAGATATTTAAGAAAAGCCATCTCCCTCCAAAAATTTTTTAAAAAAGGATTGTAGTAGCTCCTCCTCTCCTTTTTTTCCCCAGCTGCTAATTTACTAGTTAAATAATTTTATAATATATTGCGTACTCATTTCTATTTGGATGGTTTTGATTATTTTCTCAATAAAGGTATTTTCCCCAAAAAACTACACTCTAAATAGTTTGCCTTGCTATGTAATATGTTCTATATAAGAAAACAATTCCTGCTTGAATTTGATTAATTTTTTGCTATAATACGTGGAGGCTTTTCATTGTTTAGCTCTGTAATAGTAGTTAATATTACAATATTGTAGTAAGATTTCCTATTATAAACTAATTCAATAAACAAATGTATTCACAAAAATGGTTATAATCTGTATTTTTAGGAAAGAAACAAGACCCAGATGATAACTATTAATCGAGATCTTCTGATGGCATTTGTTTATTTTGATCAATGCCATTGTGCATATCTTCTTGAAAAAGATTTGGAAGAGATATTGTACACGCTTGGACTACACCTCTCAAGAGCTCAGGTGCGTTGTTGTAATGTTGGCTTCCTGACCATCAGCAACCATTATGACTGTTGAAAAAAATAACTTTGTAGCCCATTTACAACCATTTATGACTTTTGCAGTGTCCCTCAGTCATATGATCACCATTACAATCAATATGCTATTACCGTATGTCTGACCACTGGTTCCCCCCCCCACACACACACACACCTGAACAGATTGATTGGAGAGAAAAGGATTGTAGGAGAGTAAGCTGTTTGCTCTTCTATGCATTGAAAGCAATGTGATCACTCCAGCAGCAGGAAAGGATCATGCAAAGGAGAAATTGCCTAGAGAAATCACTTGCTTTTTTTCCTGCCCACCCACATCACATAGCAGAGAGGAAGAAAAAGAGAGAGTACTGTAAGGTGCTTGATTAGAGTGCACATGGATCCCAGGCTACAGCATGATCGCATTGTCTTCAATGTGTACAAGACAGTAAGCAGACACTCAAGCATTCATAAGGAATGGGGAGTGGTTAGGAGACAAAAGCCAAAAGGTGTGAAACTATAGTCATGTCTCTTTCCAGCCTGAAAGCAGAATGGTGGTCATGTGGTTTCCCATTTAATGACTTGTTTTACTCAGTGGTAGAATTGCCAGTCTCAATTAAGATCATTAAGTGAACACTACCTGTGGGCGTTGAAAACCAATCTTATGAGAAAAATATTTAATTTAAAAAATAAATCCATTTCAAGTTAAAAATTGTGTGAATTGTTTGTTGTACTTATTCTATAATATCTTTATTGAATAAGACATAATTTAGTTATTTAAAATAATAATCTGTCTTCTTGTGTTAACCTTAGGTTAAGAAACTACTTAGTAAAGTAGTACTTCGTGAATCTTGCTTTTATAGAAAACTGACAGATACTTCTAAAGATGAAGAAAATCCAGAAGAAATGGAAAGTCCACCGGAAGAACTGTTTGGTAGCATATTTTTTTATTAATAAAGATATTTCAAATCTGGAATACTTTCAGCATGCTAGTTTTGATTTTTTGTAATGGTTATCACTGTCTTGATTGCTGTTAAGTTATGCTTCTAGTTTCGTGTTTCAGAAGTTCATGAAATTGAAAGGACATTACGTGTAAAATGTTTTATTCATTTTTAATGTTTTAAAAATGTTGAAAAAGGATGATATTAAAAAATTAAAAACAAAATAAATATAAATTCTCGGGACTATTGATAGTGATAAAGATTTTCTGTTTATTTTGGGTGAACAACAGGCATTAAGCTTCCAGACATTTGAATATACAAATCAAGAATAGATAAGTATCAATAAAAGAATAATAAAATAAAATATCAGTAATATTTTTATATTTTTAGTAAGAAAAATATATTTTTAGTAAACAGAAAGACAAATATATAAAACCGAATTAATTGGAGGCTAAAAACATTTTATTGCATTTATTGGAAATAAAACTTGGTTTTATTAAATTGTAATAATGATAATTCTTAACTCCTATAGGAAACAGGCTGCTTCTACCATCTCCTGCGATAAAACAAGAATCCAAAACATCAGAAGAAAATGTCGGTCTCATTGTCTATAATGGAGCCATGGTGGATGTGGGGAGTCTCTTGCATAAATTAGAGAAGAGTGAAAAAGCACGAGCTGAAATGGAACAGAAACTTCAGTCACTGGAAGAAAAAACAGGTGAGAGTGAATATTTTTTTATTAATTTAAAAATGGCTTAAGGCATTATATTTCGGAAAGAATTGGCTGGAAGAAGAATGTATGACTTTTTTTTTCCAGTATTTGAAAGTTGGGTTAGTTTGGAGAAAAGAGAAAACTGCTTCTGCTAGCTGTCATATCATTAGATGCAACCCAGGAATAACTCTTAGAATAACTGGTTGTTGTTATAAGCAAAGAAAGCATAATACAATGTATATTTTTCAAATGCATACTGTACCGTGTTTCCCCAAAAATAATTCATGTCCCCATAATAAGGCCAATCAGGCTTTTCAGCGCATGCGCTGAAATAAGCCCCCCCCCCAAATAAGGCCCCCCCAACTACTTTCCGGGGAAAAGGGGGGGGATATGCTGGGAGCCGCTCTTTTTGCAGCGGGCAATCTTTTGGCCGGGGGAGAGCAAGCGAGAGGCGGGTGTGTGCGCACCCCGCGGGACTGGCTCGGCTCCTCTGGGCTGCCTCCGGCAGCGTTTTGAAACGCACTCCTGCCTGCGAGGAGGCGGCGAGGCAGGGATCGATGCTCGCCTCCTCTTCCTCGCAGGCAGGAGTACGTTTCAAATTGCCATAGGCAGAGCCCAGAGGAGCCAAGCCCGTCCCGCGGGGTGTGTGCGCAACCGCCTCTCGCTCTCCCGGCCAAAAGATTG
>QLTV01014916.1:1883103-1894201 GCA_003457575.1 Thermophis baileyi | reverse complement strand
GCGCCCCTGGGCTCTGCCTCTGGCGGCATTTTGAAACGCACTCCTGCCTGCGAGGAGGCGGCGAGGCAGGGATCGATGCTCGCCTCCTCTTCCTCGCAGGCAGGAGTACGTTTCAAATTGCCATAGGCAGAGCCCAGAGGAGCCAAGCCAGTCCCGCGGGGTGTGTGCGCACCCGCCTCTCGCTCTCCCGGCCAAAAGATTGCTCGCCACAAAAAGAGCGACTCCCGGCCGGGAGAGCGAGAGCAAGCGAGAGGCGGGTGCGCATAGCTGGCTGGAGAATTCTGGGAGTTGAAGTCCACAAGTCTTAAAGTTGCCAAGTTTGGGGACCCCTGGTTTAGAGGTTAAGACATCAGCTTAGAAACCGGGAGACTCTGTCTTCTGATCCTACTTTAGGCACAGAGTCAACTAAGTGACTTTGGGCCAGTCCCTCCCTCTCGACCCTAGAAAGGAGGCAAGGGCAAACAACTTGTCAAGAAAACTGCAGAGACTAATCTAGGCAGTTCCAGGAGTCAACACTGACTCAAAGGCACTGCATGTCCTAAAAAAAGCCCTTACCAGCTCTGTTTTACAGACTAAGGTATCAGCCTAGTACTTTACGCCTTTGTCTTCTGTAATCATTTTAACCTTTTAGAAAGATGCAGTTTGAAAGATTACAAATCATTCCATTTTTCCAGATGAAGATGAAAAGACTATATTGAGTTTGGAGAATTTAAACAAAAGCCTCTCTGCAGAAATTAAAGAGGTTAAAAAAGAGCTCAGCCAGCTGCAAGAGAATCTGAAGATATCAGAAGATACAAATCTACAGTTTGAAGGGCAGCTGACTAAGACCATCAAAGGTTTGGCAACAGTTATGGATGAAATACACATGGTTCTTAAAAAGGTAAAGCTCTCTGTAACTCTTCTGCAAAATTTCCTGAGAATAGGAAACGCAGAATGTCTTAATTTTGGTTATTGTAGCTTTTCACTGATTCACTGTCTTCTCTTTCTATAGGATAGTGTGAAGAATGAAGATAAAGATAAAACATCCAAAGAAAATGGAGCAAATGTATGACAAACATGCTGCTTGCTGGGGGGGGGGGGGGAAAGAATGTTACATAATGTAATATAAATCATGAAACTGGAGTGTATGAAAGTGATGCATGTTTAATTTAGTAGTATAAATACCTTAGTCCAAGCAAGGTTGTATAAAGTTTTATAAATGTGTGAGCCTGCTTCAAAAGATTGCTTGTAATTCACAGCCCTCGATTTGTTAAGACACTCCTTGAGTGGAAATAATTTTGCATTGCAAAATGTTTTAGGGTAAACTTGGTTATAGTTTGAATGCTAATAAAGTTCATCAACTTCATGGAAAATAGCAAGTATTTAATTACCAAAAGTTTCCTTTTAAGATTTAGTGCAAACATTTTTCATTATTTATAGAGATGCCATTCTTAGGTGTTATTTCAGATTATTTAGGGTTTTTTTAATAAAAATAAATCGGGTATATAAATCATAGCATGCTGCTTAATTTTGCCAGTAAAGATTTTTAAATACACTCTTGAATTTTTGTCAGAGTTTTTCCCTTTGAATTGTGAGTTTTCTTGGAAGTTCTTATTACTGTTTTGATGCACAGTAATTGAGGAAAAGAATAAGGAAATTATAGAACATTGATAAATTGGGGTTTATATGAAAACATATTTGTTTTATTATGCATATTTTGTAATCCTTGAAATGTTCTATCCCTACATTAATATATTAGCAACTTTTAAAAATTTTATGAGAATGTACAATTGACTAAGACACACCAGGCCAGTAGATGTCAGTATAATGCTTTATTTGGAAAAATTGCTACTAGTTTTATATTGGCTTTCATTAAATTGGCTATTTACCTTCCCAGTGTTAATTTCTTAAGACTGTCTTCCAATGAAGGTATTATATGCATTTCACACAGTCATAAAATATTTAAATTTAAGCTGTAACACAGCATTTTTGTTATGTTAACAACATAATGTGGTATGGAAGAGTATACTTGGGGACAAGTATTTTGAGTTTTCTCAGTATGAAAGGAGTAACTTAATATGAAACTTGGAATTAGATGTGAAATAGGTGCTATAATTAAGTAGCTGCCAGATTGACACCATGTTGTTGTTGGTAGCTTAAAAGGCAGAAGCCTTAAATGTCTCAAATTGTTCTGTTGGGCTCCTTGACATCAAATACTGACAACTGATTGTGAAAGCATTTTGAATAAACACTTCCCATTCCCAATCAAACTGATAATGTTTACATTATTACCTATTTAATCCAGAAAGCAAATTTTAAATAGTGATGCAATTCAATGTAAAGATCGAAAGAGACATTGCAGGTCTCATGACACAAATGACATTTTCTCCATTTCCCACAAGGAAGGTTTCTGGGAGTGTCATCTTGCAGCAAAGTGTTGCAAAGTTTGTGCAAGCACCTTGTACAGAGTGTCTGTATTGAAAGATGACCTTGGGACGTCAGGTAGTCTGTAATGTTCCCCCAGGCACCTTCATCTGGGAGAAAACTTCCTTTCTCACTGAAGAGTTGGCTAGCAGGTTTCACTAAGGGCTAATTCAGTGCATGTAGAACTTTTACCCATGCTGACTAAACATGTTGAGGAAAAAAGGGTTTCCATTCTACAAGGCTGATATACAGGGTTATGTGCTCACATACTCTTCCTATACCTATTGGGCAAACCTCCTTGGCCAGCCCAAAAAATGATCTCCAGGGAACATCTCCAAGTCTTTAACACATTGTGAATCAGACAGGGAACGGTTATCTCAAAAAGGGGAAAGAGCAGTTATCTCAAAAAGGGGAAAGAGCGTTGATGATGTTACAACATCTCAAAGAAATGGAAAAAGAGAAGCACCGGAGGAAATGTGAGGATAAATGCAGGGAGGTGTGATTGCAACAGGTTAAGAGTAATTCAACTGAAAGAAGACAAATATAATGGGGCTGAGGTTCTAAAGAATGCAAATGCAGTAAAGAAATGGGGGAGCTGCAGAGGAAATGGTTGGGCTGAGACCCCAGCATGAAAAACGTAAAATAGCAGCCTTGGTGCATTACTGAATAGGACAAGCCAGTAACATGAAAGCCCACAGAATTGCTCCCTGCAGGGTTGCTACATTTCAAAGAAGTGTTGCTTTTTCACATCTGGCTCATAGATGTGTTTTTTCTATATCTGCAAATCCTGAGTGGATTATTCCTCATCAACAAAAAGATCCACCAGTTTCCTAAAATACCATTTAATGGTGTGTGTGTGTGTGTGTATGTATGTATATGTCTCATCTATAGAAAGTATCTACTGTAGAGAATTTATATACACACACACACACACACACACACACATATATATATATATAATCAAACGCTGTTGAGGTGCTAAGTGATTCTCATCACTCTGTAAAATAGTTTTGATGCTCTGTAAAATAGTTTCTCTTTCTGTTCTGGACATTGCTTAGGCAAATTTTCCTGTTTCTCACTTTCTGCCTTCTTTCAACTATCCTTTTGTGTTTGCTTCTTTTAATGAAGTCTAATGAAGTTCTTCAGGCATTCTAGTTAACAACTGGAATCCATTACTTCTAGTCTTTTCCTTCATATTATGGTAATGGAATATTTATGGATTGATTTTATTTTTATAAACAACTCAAAGCAGTGAACATATCTAATACTTCCTCCTCCTATTTTCCCCCCAACGACAACCCCTTGTCAACCCTATTTTCCTCCTATTTTCCCCCCACGACAACAAAAGTTGGACTGAGAGGGAGTAATTGGCCCAAGGTTCCCAGCTGGTTTTCATGGCTAAGGCAGGACTAGAAGTCACAGTCTCCAGCTTTCTAGCCCGTTGCCTTAACTACCAGACCAAACGGGCTCTTTTGTTGTTGTAGCAGCTTCTAGTCTGATTATTTTATTTCTATTAGTTTAAGCTGCAATTTTTTGGGGGAAGAATTATGACAGTGATGGCGAACCTTTTAGGCACCGAGTGCCCAAACCGCGCGTGCGCATGCCCAAACTTAAAGGTGCATGCACGAATGTGCGCATGTGTGTGTGCATGCATGGACGTGCAAACGCACGCATGCACAGACATGCGCACGCATGCGCAACAGACCTGAAGAGCAGCTGGGCGGCAGGAGGCAGGGCATCCCAACACTGGCAGCGCGGCAAGAGGTAAGATCTTTTTCTTTCATGAGCTTCTGTTTCGTCGTTTGCAGGGAAACACAAGCTCACGAAAGAAACGCCACGGGAGATCTGACCTGGGGCGACAGCACGCGTGCCAGTAGAGAGGGCTCTGCGTGCCACCTTTGGCACGCGTGCCATAGGTTCACCATCACGGAATTATGAACTGAATTTAGTCAGGAACCAGCTCCTGGTTTTGCTGATTGAATTTTGCTTTTTCATATTGCTTACGGGTTATAATCCATTTTGGTGATATTTATCTGGTCATGGGCAGAATAGTCCCTTGGATTGGTGGAAGAAAGTATTTGCTATAAATATTTAATTTTTTTTGGCAGAATTTTGTGACTAAGTGAACTAGCAAAATGCTGTGGACATAGTATACTTGGACTTCAGTAAGGCATTTACTGTAACAAAGTAGACCACAACCCACGTCTTGGTAAGCTAGAAAAATGTGGGATAGACAGCATCACCACCAGATGGATTTGTAACTCTACCAAACCGCATTCAATGTGTAGTCATTAATGGAATTACATATATGTGGAAGGAAATAAAGCAGTGTGGTACCCCAAGTTTCCATTTTAGGCCTAGTACTCTTCAACATCTTCATAAATGATTTATATGAGAGAATAGAAGGGAAACTCATCAAATTTGCAGACAACACTAAGCTGGCAGGAATAGCCAACACCCCAGATGGATCTTGACAGACTTGAACACTGGGCCCTATCCCACAAAATGAAATTCAATGTACGGAAAAGTAAGGTTTTACACTTAGGTAAGAAAAGGCAAATGTACAACTACAGATTAGGTGAAACCTCACTCATAAGCAGTAACTGAAAGGGATCTTGGAGTCTTAGTGGACGGTCACTTAAATATGAACCAGCAGTGTGCGGCAGCAGCCAAAAAAGCCAAAGCAATCCTTGGTTACATAAACAGGGACTCAAGATCACGTGAAGTATTAGTACTGGTTTATAAAACAGACCACACATGAAATTGGTCATCACTTTATAAAAAAGATGTTGAGACTCTGGAAAGAGAAGAGCAACTAAGATGATTAAAGGCTTGGAGACTATGAAAACATGAGGTTTCAGGAATGGGTATGGATAGTCCAGTGAAAAGAAGGACTAGGAGTGACATGATAGCAATCTTCCAGTATCTAAGGGGCTGCCACAAAGAGGGGGTCAACTTATTTTCCAAAGCATCAGAAGGCAAGACAAGAAACAATGGATGGAAACTAACCTAGAAAAGGAGAAGGAGAAACTTCCTAACAGTGAGAATAACTAACCACTAGAACGGCTTGCCTTTAGAAGTTGTGGGTGCTCCATCACTGCAGGCTTTTAAGAAAAGACTGGACAGCTACTTGTCTGAAATGGTACAGGGTCTTCTGCTTGAGCAGAGGGTTAGACTAGAAGACCTCCAAGGTACCTTCCAGCTTTGTTATTCTGTTAGTTTATCTCCTTTATTTCATAAGACAAGGTCAAATTTTGCTGTTATTTCAGGTGCTAGGTTGGCGGGCAGAAATTGCATCACAATGCAAGCCCAGCCCCTTTGGTGTCAATGTCACAGGCATCTGCCAAAGGGATGAAGTTTGTATTGCCAGCCTGCTTATGTCAGCTTGCCTTTTTTTTTTTTTGGAGACATGCCCACATCCCATAGACCAGTGTTTCTCAACCTTGGCCACTTGAAGATCTGTGGACTTCAACTCCCAGAATTCCCCAACCACCTTTCACAGGTTGAGAAACACTATGTAGACCCACTGCTTTCAGTGCAAGCAAGACAGAGAGACCTCTCCCAGATCTTGCAGTTTTGCATCCTAAATAAAATTAATGTTACTGGCAAAACTGCAGCAGTAATATTAATCTTGGTTTTGATGCTCTGTTGCTCTCTGTTTCTACTTTACTACATAATAATAAAGTAGGCATCCAAATCCAACTTTACTTGCCTGTCTTTGCCAGCTGCTTCCTAGCTGTAAAGTATTTTCTTAAGAAGAAGGATGCTACAGCTGATAGGAATCCTGCATTTCAGGGGTGAAATGCTCCCGGTTCGCTCATGCCTGTCGGTCGCCGTAGAGCCTGTCGCCAAGGTAGTACGAGGCTCCGCCCACCCGTTCGGACGCCAGCGTTTGGGTTCTTTTACCCTCTGTGCATGCACAGAACGCTTTGCGCATGTGCAGAGGGTAAAAGAACCCAAATGGCTCTACGGCGACCAACAGGCACGAGCGAACCGGGAGTATTTCACCCCTGCTGCATTTTCTCCCTAATGCCAGGCTGCTTTGCCATGGATCCTGTTGCCTACCTGGTATAGAGGTAAGTGTAGATACCATAGTCTTGAAAAAGGGATAACACAAGCTTGGGAAAGAAAAAACGAGAGTACCCCCTTTTAAGTCTGGCTGGGGGAATTCTGAGAGTTAAAGTGGCTGAGGTTAAGAAACACTAGTAGAAAGTACCATTTCTGTGATCCTTGTATTCTCTCTTTCCTGAGCTGGCCTACCTCAAAGGGCTGATACTGTGTGCCCTACAGAAGTGTTGGGACAGTAAAGGCACCCGGTTGAGGAGGGCTGATTTAAAAAGGCTCCTAATTGCTCAGAGAACACAAGCATGGCCCATATTCGGGTGGGATTCTACCGGTTCTGACCAGTTCGGGCGAACCGGATGCTCCGACGATCAGCTGGGAGCGAACCGGTTTGCTCCGACAATCAGGTGGGCCTGCCCGCCCATGTGCTTTACTAACCTATATCTTCTCAGCTGATTCGCGTGGAAGAGCGGATTGCCGTGCCTCAGCTGTGTTTCTCCCCAGCAGTAACGCAGAAGGTAAGTTTTTGTTAAATTGCGCATGCGCGCGCAAAGCGCGCGATCACCGAACCGGTTGTTAAACCAGCAGGATCCCACCACTGCCCATACTTATTCTACTTTCAAAGAAACATTCAATGGTGCTTCAAAGGATGGTTAAAGGGGCTATTACAGTGATGGCGAACCTATGGCACGTGTGCCACAGGTGGCACGAGGAGCCATATCAGAGGGCACGCAAGGCGTTGCCCTATGTCAGCTCCAGCGCGCATGCGCGCGCTGGCCAGCTGATTTTTGGCCTTGGGGAAGGCCGTTTTGCCCTCCGGAGGCTTCAGGGAAGCTTCCTAAAGCCCCGGAGTGTGAAAAAAGGCCCAACGGGAAACAGGAAGTTCGGAAAAACGCACTTCCGGTTTGACGTTGGGCTGTTTTTCGCACTCTGGAGGCTTCAGGGAAGCTTCCTGAAGCCCCGGAGTGCAAAAAAATGACCCAACGGGAAAACCAGAAGTTCGGAAAAATGCACTTCCGGTTTGCCGTTGGGCTGTTTTTCGCACTCCGGAGGCTTCAGAAGCCCCGGAGTGCAAAAAACGGCCCAACGGGCAAACTGGAAGTGCATTTTTCTGAACTTCCGGTTTGCCCATTTGCTCGTTTTTCACCGTCCCAGGCTTCAATGAGGCCTTTGCGCATGTGCGGGGGGGGTTGTGCGCATGCACAGGGGGCAGCGCAGGGGGGTGGTTGTGTGCATGCGTGGGGGGGAGGGAATGGGTGTGGGCACATGCACGCGTGCTAGCGCACACACACACACCCTTTTGGCATGCAAACCAAAAAAGTTTGCCATCACTGGGCTATTATCTCTACTTAGTCCTGCTATTTTAGATCCTAGGGAGCATGGAAACCCGTTTCCTCATAAGCAATGCTCTGGTCATCAATATTTTTCTGCTTTCATGGCTTCTTGAAGGCACAGGGGGAGTCAAACAACAAAAGCTCACCTCGGTCTTTCACAATTCACAAATGCATTGTGAAAACAAAAAGGCAGTTGCTCTTTTAGTTTAAAAGAAGCAATGCAGGACAGCGTATCTTTGCCTATGCATTTGGAAAACGTGAAAACATAATTTATTAACTTGACTTGGAATACAGTATTGCTTTTCCACAAAGGCTTCCCAGTTTCCGCAAGAGTGAAGGTAGACAGCAGGCATGTTTTAACCTGATGGTATCAATCTTCTAGAGGAGGGGTGTCAAACTGGCAGCCCACGGGCCGGATGCATCATGTGCAGGTCATGCCCACTTGTTCCGCAAAGGGAAAAAACTTCATGATATGTCACGTGACGGCAACGTGACGCCTTGAGTTTGACACCCGTATTCTAGACTGTAATCTAGAATATAATTCCATATCCTTTTGTAGAGTCCTTCAAGCAGGGATGAAATGCTACCGGTTCGGACAGGATTGGGCGTACCGATAGCGGCGGGCGCCGGTGGTTCAGAGAACTGGTAGCGATGGCAGTGCGAGGCTCCGCCCACCCATCTGGACATTGCCATTTTCCTCTTTTAAAACCCTCTGCGCATGCGCAAAGCCTTCTGCGCATGCGCAGAGGGTGAAAAAGCGTGCGTGACAGGGGCAAAACGCACGCTTCCGAACCGGTAGGGAAGGTAAGTAGATTTCACCGCTGCCTTCAAGATAGGATTAGTCTGAAGCCTGGAAATGTGGTCTAGTGTCAGCTATTTTGATAATCACTACTGTATACAACTCTTGTCCTTCTGGCAATGGTTACCTGATAGCATTGTATCCCTCCACTTTACCTACTGAATAAACCTACGGTAGCTTTAGCCTCGGGGTTTCAGTGGAAGCTTCACTTGGTGCCTCTTGATTCTTGGTGGGGAAGGACAGGAGAGCTTGGTGGAACATCAGGAGATGTTAACCTGGATATCTTCTGGCCATTCATCATAGGTGTTTGCAAAAAAAGAAGCAGCATATTTCCTAGTGTACCTGCTGGTACAGCAGGTGATGTCATGGGATGGGGGAATGACCCAGGAGACAGGAGACAGAGCTGCAGCCTAGACAACCATAATACTTAAGAAGCCCATAGAAGGAAAAGGGGAATAGGAAGCATCTCTAAAGTGATCTTTCCTAGTTTTCTCAGGAGCGTTTCCCACTTTTAAAATTATGGAGGACCCCAAAAGAACTTTTGTTTGTGTGGGTTATATTTATTACTATTCACCATATTAAAATTTAAAATGGTTGCATTCCCAGAATAATTGTTTGGTTGAATTTGATTCAGAAACCTACTTTATTATCATGTAAAAATAATATTAAACCATTATTATATTAACATAAAATATCTAAATGGAAAAAAACCTTGTATGTTTAACAAATAAAAACAATGAAAATAGTATAATTGTTTTAATAGCTAGCAAATAATTTTGAGTTTAAGGGCCACCAGGAAGGAGGAACCTCCAGGGTCCTAAGACCACTTTTAAGAGCAGCATTTTATGAGCAGTTTTATGTACAGATCAAAGAGCCCATGGCAGAGGGGGCAACAGCGAGACTGAAAGTTAGCCTGTAGCTTCCATCGCATCCCATCCAGTGGTGGGTTGCTACCGGTTCGGGCAGGTGGCGGGAGGCTCCGCCCACCCGCCCGGACGTCATCACAGATGATCTGCGCATGCGCAGAAGCTTCTGAGCATGCGCAGAAGCGGCGCACGCACACACATCTCCAAACCGGTAGCAAAGGTAAGTGAAACCCATTACTGATCTCATCATGATCTTTTTGGTCCTATCCCTGGACAACCCTGAGTCATTAACAATTGTTGCAGAGATCCCAAAGAATTGAAGAGACAATTTGCTGAAATAGTATAGGCAGTCCTTGACTTACAACCATTTGTTTGGTGATCAAAGTTAAAATGACCCTGGCTTACAATGGGTCCTTACACATGCAACTGTAACAGCATCCCATGGTCATGTGATCAAAATTCAGGCACTTGATAACTGGCATGTATTTACAATGGTTGCAGGGTCCTGGGATCATGTGATTACCATTTGTGACCTTCTCAGAGGGCTTCTAACAAGCAAATCAGTGGGGGAAGGCAGATTTGTTTAAGGGTTGTGTGACTCAACGGTAATGATTGGCTTAACCACCATGGTAAAAAAGATCATAAAATTGGGCACAACTCTAACAACCGCTTTGCTTAGCAACAGAAATTCTGATCCCAAAATACCTACAGATGTGGTTCTGTCTACAGTTGCACTATTCCTGTTGGGGGGGGGAGCAGTAAAGAGTAGGGTAGGGTAGGGTAGAGTAGAGTAGAAATTGAAATAGAGTTCCTTATTTATAAATAAATACTTTATTTAGTGACCTTACTCCCCCACCTTTCCCCCACCCGTTTCTACTCAGGGATGTTTCATCCTTTTGATCATTTCTGCTGGTCATCTGAGTTTTCTATAATTGTTTTTTTTATTCTGCCGGCAATTTTTTCGCATCTTTAAGAGAGTCTGATGGTTAACCAACGGGCAGATGCCCCTCTTCTACCTCTGAAAAATCTGCGTGGTCACCCTCGCATTTACTAGAAGGGTTATTCTCCTTCCCTTAGTCATAATTTAGTGCATCATTATTCTGATTACTGGCGTGCAACGTAGCTTTCCAAGAGACGCTGAGTTCCTTTTGACTAAAGGCTAACCACTCCATTAGATTTCAGGCCAGGCAAACTTTTTGTTCACTTGGACTCACTCCCCGACCGCAGCCTATTGCATTCCGATCGGCGGGCAACGTCGTTCCTCACCAGCCTAGGATTCGGTTCAGATGAGGATCCGACGCAGAAGCTTCGGCGGCGCTTGGCCGCCCGAGAAAAGGCCGCCCGAGGGCTGCGTGAGCCCCGCAGGGACCAATGGCGCGCCTTGCAGACGGGAGCGCAGCGCACTGCAGCGCGGGCCAGCCTGCCCCCCTCCTTCCTCCAGGTGCTTCGGAGGGCGGGGGGCGAACGAGAAATTCTGGCTCCGGGGCCGCCGCCGAAGAGCAGCTCGCCCCGCTGCCCCTCGCTTGGAGCCGGCCCAGCTTTTCCCCGCCCCTTGCCAGGAACAACTCGGTTCCCTTGGTAGCGGCGGCGGCGGCGGCGGCGGCGGCTGCGCTGACGGGCACAACGGGCAGAGC
>QLTV01014916.1:1868247-1882697 GCA_003457575.1 Thermophis baileyi | reverse complement strand
GCCCCCCGGCGCCCCTGCAGCTCCTCCGCGACGCCTGGCTCCGCAGGGCGCTGCGGGCCCCCAAGGGCTTCCACATCCGAGCCGTAGGTGAGTGAGCGCCGAGGAGCCGCCCCTGCGCCCCTTCTGCCCCTTCAGACCTCCCCGCGGGGCTTGGGGGCCCCGGATTCCGCCGCGCTTCCCCTGCCCTGCCCTGCCTTACTCCGGACCCCCGGGGGCTTTCTTTAAAGCCCCAAGCGCACGCCCATCCTAAGGACGCGCGTTGGTTTGGAACCGGCGCAGGCGAGTAGTGGCTTTGAGAGCGGCGTTCAGAGGGCAGTTGGGATTGCTGAAGAGTTACCCAGGGCCAGGTGTTGCTCTTTGGGGGCTCGGAGGGAGGCTTCCCCCTGAGTCGGGGCTCGGAGGGGTTTCGTTGAGTTTTAAAAAGTCAGGTGAGGTTTTCAGGCATAGCTGTGCGTGCTGGCCCGGCTTCTTTTTCCATACATGCTAAGATGAGCGGGAAGGGAGAGGATGCTTTTCCGTTGGAATAAAACATAAGGACCGCTAACTCTTTGGCGCATGGAGATCGGTTCATATAATATAGAATTAATAAGAACGCTTTGCATTTCTGAGGGTTAGCAATGAAGGATGGTCAAAAGTCTTAGGTAAGCTATATAACGGAAAGCAATTGTATATAATTATAAAGGCAGATAGATAGAAATTTATGTATGTATGTATGTATGTATGTATGTATGTATGTATGTATGTATGTATTTATTTATTTATTTATTTATTTATTTCCGCCTATTTGCCCATGGCAACTCAAGGCGGCTTACAAACTATAAGACCACATTTAAAACAATAAAAACTAACAAAAAGAATCAAATAAATTAATATAGTACAATATTGATAACAGGGAGACACATTGGTGTGTGGAATAAATCACAATAGTTAGGTTCACCCATTGTACTAAGTTGTGTGTTGCTTATGGCATCAGGCACAATGATTTATCACAAAGATGGGTTCCCATAACACTAATTCAGAACTAACAGAACATGTTACACTTCACAACCATGTCTGAATCCATCCCTTTTAAAAATGATATTGGTAACATGTACAAATTGGTTTTCTGCACGTAGGGAAAAAAACATCAAAAAGCAACAGATATTTTAAAGCCAACATAACTTATTTATTTAAAAGATCCCTTATCCTGGCATCTACAACAGGTATCAAAAGGCTTTAGACATGCCATAAATAATACGATAAAAGAGCTTTGTAAAAACCAAATGGGATATAAAACCGACAGAAAAAAACAACAACAAATAAGCCAGCATTAAAAGTTTAAAACCGTGAAGTAAAACCTGGATTCCTGCTGAAATGGCAGTAGTGTCTGTGTGCATGGAGTTCTGGGGAAGCCATTTCAGAGAGATGCCTGCCCCCTCCTCCTCTGTTCTTATACAAAACGGCTGTTGTGGCAGAGGAACCAATTATGGAGTTGGCTCTGAACATCTCGAGGCCTGCGTTGCTTGGTTGAACATTCCCTAACATTATATTAACCTCTCCAGGTTGTGTCATCTCTATAGAGGCTGTTAGTAGCGTATAAACGTCCAGGGTAATCTGGAATAGTGGTTCTCAAATCCATCAGCCTGTTTTATCTCAGCAGACTTCTAGGGACTGAGTACAGTACTCGGTTTCTTATTTATTTATTTATTTTATTTTATTTATTTGTTTGTCAAACATGTACAAGATAGCAGGTATAGGTATAAACATAAACATAATCAAGGTGAATACAGATAGATGAGGACAATAGGACAGTAGGACAGGGACGGTAGGCACGCTGGTGCGCTTATGCACGCCCCTTACAGACCTCTTAGGAATGGGGTGAGGTCGACAGTAGACAGTCTAAGGTTAAAGTTTTTTGGGTTTGGGGAAGAAACCACAGAGTCAGGTAGTGAATTCCAGGCATTGATCACTCTGTGCTCGTGTATTGGTGTGGTTGAAGCTGAAGTAGTCATTGACAGGTAGGACATTGTGGCAGATAATTTTATGAACTACATTTAGATCAGTTCTAAGGCGACGTAGTTCTAAGTTGTCTAAGCCCAAAATTTCAAGTCTTGTGGAATAAGGTATTCTGTTGCAAGTGGAGGAGTGGAGGACTCTTCTCGTGAAATATTTTTGGACTCTCTCAATTGTATTAATATCCGATATGCAGTGCAGGTTCCAGACAGGTGAGCTGTATTCGAGAATTGGTCTAGCGAACGTTTTGTATGCTCTAGTTAGCAGTGTAATGTTGCCAGAGAAGAAGCTACGCAGGATTAAGTTGACTACTCTTAGTGCCTTTTTGGCAATGTTGTTACAGTGGGCTTTGGCACTTAGATCATTAGATATGAGTACTCCAAGATCCTTGACAGAATGAGGGTCGTCTACAAGGTCGTGTCCTCCAAGCTTGTATTTTGTGTTCTGATTCTTGTTCATGCTTGGCGGCTACTTGAGAGTGAGACACATGCAAGAATGGTTTACTGCTATACACAGTACAGTAGACAAAATCGCAAGCTGCTGCTTGCACTTGATCATAATGGGGCTGGAAGGGGCCTCGCGGGGTCTTCTAGTCCAACCCCCTGCTTAAGGATAATGACCATCTGGTGTGAGATTATTCTTGCTCTCATTCTTGCTATTTTATAGCTTTTTGTTTGGTAAAAGAAAAGGAAAAAAAACCCCTAACAAGTCCACATTGCACAAATGCTTGTGTCAAGAGTTTTGCGTCTTACAGAAAATAGCTATAGTGAGATCAGAGCTTCAACAGGCATGGCAGCCAGGCCAATGGGGGACTTTAAAGACCATTCCGGAATCTTTTGGGTTCTCTAATTTGCCAAGGACAAAACATTTTAATGGGCACATTGCCCTTGGGGATTATGTTAGTCACTGCCAATGCAAAGTTGACTAGGAAGTTAATTCCATATGCATTTAGCAAGAAACAGAGCCTACATGTCATAGTGCATACATAGCGTTAAAAACAAAATTAGAGCATTTTGTTTTCTGCGATATTACTGGGGAAATGCTATCCGGTCAAGTATTTCTAGAACTAGAGAACTGGTAACTCTGATAATTTTTCAGAAGGTCAGACCAGGCTCAAAAATTAACTTTGTGTATTCCATGTATGTGTGATTTGGGAAAATAGGTTTGATTTAAGGAATGGTAGAGAGCACTCTGAAATACATTTTTTTTTTTTGCCTTTGACTGTGCAATATTGGACAATATTGCCAGTTGTGTACCAGCTGAATTGGCAATATGCAGGAGCGGAAGGAGTGGACTGGTCTTGACTAATGACCTTTTGTTGCTGGCCTCTGCATTGAAACAAGTGAATAATTAGTTGAATTTTCATAGAGCACACTTGTTTACAATGTCAGCAGCAATATATGAGCTATGCAGAATGAGGCTGGACTCATTACATTTTGCAGTCATGAGATCATGTTGATTAGAATTAGCAGATGGCTTTTGCCATTCTATAGAAACCATTAAACATTAGTCCAAGATAGCCTTCCCAGCCTTCCCCCAGAATTCCTCAGCCAGCCTGTGCAAAATGCTTGGGAGACCTTTAGAGTGGTGGTTGCGCAGTCAGGAATGATGATGACACACACATTCTTACCAGGAAAGCTGCTGAACTGTGTTTAATAGCATTAAAGCTGGATACAAGCTCATAAGTTGAGACCTAATGCAGATAAGATAAGATTCTCCTAATCAGAGAAAAAGTGGGCTCTGGAAAAGGAAGTCAGTTGTTATAGGTGAGAGACAACTTTTCATAAAGACATGGGTTTGCACTCTTAAGGATTCAAGTTTTGCTTCTAGAGACTTGGGTAGGAAGTCTTGTCAGAAATGTATTTGTTGGCTTCAACTGGCGTCATCAACAATATCAGCTCCTCGTGAAATCAGACCTATTCATAGTAACACATTCCTTAACATTGCTTGAGATGGTTCTTCAAGAACCTTCAGAAGTTGTACTTGATCCAGAATGCATCATTGAGGATGTTGGTGGATACTCATATCTAGAAGGAGTAAACTGTTTTATATGTTTGTTCTAAATACATTAGATACTGTCTCTTCATACCAGTCTGCCTCCAGACTACCATATGATCCATAAATATAGTCATCAATTTAAGACCATCATAGGGACCAGAAAATTAGTTGCTAAGGAGTACAGTCATTATGTGAGGCATCATGTGACCATACCAAATTTTACAACCTTTTTTGCTGTGATCATTAAGCGAATCAACATAATTAAGTAAGACATCTTATGACTGTGACTTGCAACTTTTCCTGCCAGCTTCCCTGTTGATTTTGCTTGTTGAAACTGGGTGGGGAGGTACAAATGACAGAACAATTAACCAGTGGAAAGGCTTGCCTTCAGAAGCTGTGGGTGGTCCATCACTGGAGGCCTTTAAGAAGAGGTTGAACAGCCACTTGTCTGGAATGGCATAGAGCAGTGATGGCGAACCTTTTTCCCTTCGGGTGCCGAAAGCGTGTGCGTGCGCGCTATCGCATGAGCGTGCGTGCCCACAGCCATGCTCCCCCACGTGCCACGCTCCCCTGTGCATGCACACGCAAAACCCCCTGCACTGCCATGCCCCCCACGCATGCACACACGACCCCCCCTCCCCTGTTTCCCGACTTCCAGTGGGCCCGGTAGGCCCGTTTTTCACCCTCCCCAGGCTCCAGAGGCTCCCCTGGAGCCTGGGGAGGGTGAAAACGGCGTCCCCCGGAGGCCCTCCGGAGGCCTGAAATGGCCTGTTTTCGCCCTCCTGCGCCCCCCCGAGGCTGGAGCCTGGGTAGGGCAAAAACGGCCTCCCTCTCTCCCCCAGAGGCCCTCCAGAGGCTGAGAACACCCTCCCAGAGCCTCCGTGCGAGCCAAAATCAGCTGGCCCGCGCGCACATGCACGCTGAAGCTGAGCTAGGGCAACGGCTCACGTGCCGGAAGATATGGCTCCGCGTGCCATAGGTTCACCATCACGGGCATAGGGTCTCCTGCTTGAGCAGATAGTTGGACTTGAAGATGTTCAAGATCCCTTCCAACTCTTGCTATTCTGTTAAATTGTGGAACTCCTTGCTTGTGATGATAATCTCAGGTGATGTATTGCCTATGTAGAAAGGTATTGATGTAAATTTTATTTAAATAATTATTATAATTATGCTTAGACTGCTTTTCATCAAAAGCAATAGTCCCAAAGATGAATAGTTGTTGTATCTGCTTTCATTTATTAGATAATCTTTCTCTTTTATAATGTTTTGTTACTTTTTCTTTTAAAGGATTCTAAAGTTGTGCAGTGTTGTTTTTAATTGATTGTTAGCTTCTAGGGCTAGTACACATGCAGTACAGGTAGTCCTCGATTTACAACCATTCATTTAGTGATCGTTCAAAGTTACAATGGCACTGAAAGAAATAACTTATGCCCATTTTTCACACTTGCAACCATTGTAGCATCCCCATGATCACGTGATCAAAATTCAGACGCTTGGCAACTGGTTCATATTTATGACGATTGCAGTGTCCCAGGGTCGTGTGATCACCTTTTGCGACCTTTTGACAAGCAAAGTCAGTGGGGAAGCCAGATGCACTTAACAATCACGTGACTAACTTAACAATTGCAGTGCTTCACTTTACAACTGTACAAGAAAGGTCGTAAAATGGGGCAAAACTCACTTAACAAATGTTGAAAAAATCTTAGCATAAATTTTGGGCTCAATTGTGGTCATAAGTTGAGGACTACCTGTAGCGGGGCATGGCATAAACTTTAAAGAAATGGTCCATACATTCTGGTGGCACAGGCTGATTAACATCTATGATCATGCAGTTGTGTGTGTGAGGACATGGGGAGGTGCAGAATGGACAACCGGATTTTCCTCTTGTTTGGGGGTGGGAGCTAAGTGGGATCTGACTTTGGAGCTTCTGAGAATCTCCTGCTGCTGTTAATTAAAAAAGAAAAGTGTCTTTTTATTTGAGCTAAATTATCTCCTCCGGAGATGCCTAATGACCTTAGATAAACAACCCATCTAAAAAAAAAGAAAAGAAAAAATATACCCGCAAATAAAATTAGAATCTCAATTACATTAACTATGTCAGCAGTCTGTGTTGCTTTAATAAATTATAAGTTCTGTATAATTCTCAATCTTAAACCCAGGCTCTTAACCATTTAAAATGGTATATTTTTACTTCAGTTGGCAAAGATTGATCTACTTAAGATTACAAAATGGGAGGTTTATGCATTTTTGTGACACCTACATGTAAGTAAAAGTGTAAGAAACTTGATTCTGCAGAAGTGAAAGCCAAATGCCAAATTCTTTTGATAAGTACAAGCAACAACTCTTTCCTTGATCCTGCAACTGAATCCACAAGAGAGGCCTCAGCACACGTATGGCTGCCAAGAAATACAATTCATCCAGTATATTGGTCAGGAAGAATTTCTTGCAAGAAGAAATCAAGTGGTTTCCAATTAAGTTCTGGGGATCTGATTAAAAAAAAAAAAAAGGATTGCAAGATATTTTTTATGGAACTTTTCAGAGGAGGGAAGCTGAAAATTCACACTTTTGAGATCTGTTTGTTTATGTGATGCAATCCTTAAATGCAGTAATTTAAAACGGCCCTATTTCTTAGGTTGGGCTCAGACTTCGATAGATGTGTTTGGGTTATAAGAGTTGAATTCTGACTCAGCTAGAAAGCATCATGTTAGGAAGTTTGTTTTATGTCATTGTATCTGAATAGACTATGGTACTAGGGCAGAGCTGTCAAACTCGTGGCCCGCGGGCCGGATGCATCATGCGCTGGCCACGCCCATGCCCGGTTTAGCGAAGTGAAAAGCCGTGATACGTCACGTGACGCCTCTGTGACGCCGCGAGTTTGACACCCCTGTACTAGGGCTTATGTGATTCGTTCGTGTGAAACAGTGAGTGGAAAAAACCCTTAATTGTTGGAGGATTATTTCCCTTGCTCTTGTTTCTTGCTTAACGTGAGATGAGAATTTTGAAGAATTGTCACATGAAATTTGGGGGAATTCCAGGTTGATAAACCTACTAAACAATTCTTAGGAAAAGTGCCATGTTGAAAGAATGAACTAAATGAGGATGCCTTTGCTAAATAAATCTTTAGTACTGATACTAAATCTATTTGTGACTGTCCAGATGAACTCAAGTACCTATCAACTACAGCCAACATGGCAGCAATAAGTGATGATGGGATAAATGATCAGAGGATTGGTATCCCTTCTAGGAGAGCAAGAGATGGATCTTTGCCTGTACTTTTTTCCATCTAAAATGCTTATATGCAGCTGTTTTTCCTCTTAGGGAAATTATGTCTGGTCTCAGAAACTCCCACTTAGGGTGATGCAGGGGTGAAATCCAGCAGGTTCTGACAGGTTCTGGAGAACCGGTAGCGGAAATTTTGAGTAGTTCGGAGAACTGGTAGCGGAAATTTTGAGTAGTTCGGAGAACCGGCAAATACCACCTCTGGCTGGCCCCAGAGTGGGGTGGGAATGGGGATTTTGCAGTATCCTTCCCCTGCCATGCCTACCAAGCCACGCCCACCAAGCCACACCACGCCCACCAAGCCACGCCCACAGAACCGGTAGTAAAAAAAAATTGGATTTCACCACTGGGATGATGAAAATGATTTTTTTTTTTGTGAGGGAGGGAAGCATCTGCCCCAAGTGGGCATCCAGTTGCTTCTTTCAAAATATTTGATGGCAGATCTAATTCTGCATTTTAGTTCTCTTTGAAAGGGAGTGAAGTGTATCAGTTAAAAACTGATTGAGAACAGAGGCAGAAGAGAAGAAGTATTTGTGGAGACCCCAGAGGTGCTTCCCCCCTCCAAAAAGGCAACTGGACATTCTTGGGTTTTTTCTTTGAAAACGTTTTGCTTTTCGTCCAGGAAGCTTCTTCAGTTCTAACTGACTGGTAGGGGAATGGAAGGAAGCTTCTTGGATAAGAAGCAAAATGTTTTCAAAGAAAAAAAAAACCACAAAGTCCAGTTGCCTTTTGGAAAAAAGCAGTTTTGGGGTAATCATGACCTGGATGACGGAGAATCTCCATAAACGGATCTGTGGAGATGCAACACTGGCAATCGGTTCACTTTGTGTGCAGATTTAAACAGCCTTCAGAGGTTGCCATTTATTTGCATTGTAACAAGAAGCACAACATTCTGACCCTACCTTAGCATTTGTGCCTAGCTAAAAGTCCCAGTAAAAGCCATCCCTATCAATTTGCATTTACCATTGTCAAAGGTTTCTTGTGTCCAAGGTCATCTGAGCATCCACCAAGATCAATATAATTTTTTTGGCCGGTGTAGTTCAACTATTTCCATTTTGAAGTCTACTTATATTTACCTTTATTATCTCACAAAAAATTCTATGGTGACCAGTGCTGAGGACTGGTGAGCTTGCTGCAGTTCATGAAAGCTTATGTAACAGAATAACAAAGTTGGAAGGGACCTTGGAGGTCTTCTAGTCCAACCCCCTGCTCAAGTATGAAATCCTATACCATTTCAGACAAATGGTTGTCCAATCTCTTCTTTAAAACCTTCAGAGCACCCACAACTTCTTGAGGCAAGCTGTTCCATTTGTTAATTTTTTGTCAGGAAATTTCTCCTTAGTTGTACATTGGATTTCCCTTTGATAAGCTTCCATTCATTGCTTCTTGTCTTGCCTTCTGGTGCTTTGGAGAATAGCTTGACCCCCTGTTCTTTGGGGTAGCCCCTTAGATATTGAAGGATTGCTATCATGTCACTCCCAATCCTTCTTTTCATTAAACTACGGATACCCAATTCCTCCAAATGTTCTTCATATGTTTTAGTCTCCAGTCCCCTAATCATCTTTGTTGCTCTTCTCTGCAGTCTTTCTAGAGTGTCTATTAATAAAAATTATACTCAGAAAAGGTGTTACCAGACTCCTTTTGCCTAAACATTTAATGATGCCTTATGAATGCAACAATTTTTCTTTGAGACTTCTAATTTGACTAATGGCAGATAGTTTGGCTAGAACAGTAATTTAGCAATCACTGAGAAATTTATACTTAAACAGAGTTCTCACCAATGCTTTAATAAGATTGGAAGCTAAGAAGAATAAATGACACTTTTATCTTGGTTAATCTTGCTTAACTTGCTTCTTGAAACAAAAAAAGGGATTCAGGTGCTTGAGGCATGGCTAAAAAAACAAAACAGTCACCTGAGTAGCTTAATAACACACTTGAATTATTTGTGTGTCCTTCTAAAGTTACTGCAGGAGAGACATACACAATGAAAAAAAAGCTGTTTCCTCTTCAGCAGAATTGGCAAATGTTCTGTGTGCCACTTGAGTGAGCAGTTTATCATTCATGAAAGAGTTTCTGATCATGGTTTTGTTTGCATCAGATAAATATTTTTTCTCTGAGTTGTCTGCTCTATGTAACAAACCATTTCCTTCTAATGGACAATCTCCTAAATAGCTAATGCCTTAGATGGTGGCCTGAAAAATATACAATAAAAGGTTTGTTTCTTTGCCATATGTTCCATTAATTGAGTTGTTGTTAGTTCTATATTCTGCCTTTTTTCAGGAACTTAAGACAGCATGCAACCACCATTTTGCTCCCATAACAATCTGGGAACAATCCGGCTGGGAGAAAGTGGCTGGTTCAATGTCACCCAATGACCTTTCTTGGCGGGGGAGGGGGTGGACTTAAACTTAGCTCTCCTTTTCTCTATCCAACACCTTCGCCACCATGTAGAGAAAAGTAAAGTCTTACACTTAGGCAAGAAATACCAAAAGTACACATATAGACTGGGTGAAACCAGGCTTAATAGCAGTAACTGTGAGAGGGATCTTGGAGTCTTAGTGGACAATCAGCTAAATATGAGCCAGCAGTGTGCAGCGGCAGCCAAAAAAGCCAATGCAACCCTAAGCTGCATTAACAGAGGGATACAATCAAGATCAAGTGAGGTACTAATACCACTCTATAAAGCCTTAATAAGACCACACCTAGAATACGGCATCCAGTTTTGGTCACCACACTATAAAAAAGATGTTGAGACTCTAGAAAAAGTGCCATGATAGCAGTGTTCCAATATTTGAGGGGCTGCCACAGAGAGAAAGGGGTCAAGCTATTTTCCAAGGCACCTGAAGGCCAGACAAGGAATAATGCATGGAAACTGAACAAGGAGAGATTCAACCTGGAAATAAAGAGAAACTTTCTGACAATGAGAACAATCAACCAATGGAACAGAAGTTGCCTTCGGAAGTTGTGGGAGCTTCATCACTGGAGGCTTTCAAGAAGAGATTGGACTGCCATTTGTCAGAAATGGTGTAGGGTCTCCTGCTTGGGCAGGGGGTTGGACTGGATGACCTACAACAGTGATGGCAAACCTATGGCATGGGTGCCACAGGTGGCACACATAGCCATATCTGAGGGCATGCGAGGCATTGCCCTATGTCAGCTCCAGCGCTTGCCAGCTGATTTTCAGCCTTCCGGAGGGTGGGGGGAGGTTGTTTTCGCCTTCCCCAGGCTTCAGGAAAGCCTCCGGAGCCTGTGGATGGCGAAAAACGGACCCAACGGCCCAACCAGAAGTTCGGAAACGAACTTCCCGTTGGGCCGTTGGGCCGTTTTTCACCCTCCCCAGGCTTCAGGAAAGCCTCCTGAAGCCTGGGGAGAGTGAAAACAGTCCAACGGCCCAACCGGAAGTTCGTTTCTGAACTTCCGGTTGGGCCATTGGGTCCGTTTTTCGCCATCCACAGGCTCCGGAGGCTTTCCTGAAGCCTGGGGAAGGTGAAAACAACCTCCCCCACCCCGCCCTCCAGAAGGCCGAAAATCAGCTGGAATCCGTTTTTCATCATCCACAGGCTCTGGAGGCTTCAGTGAGTCTTGCGTGCATGCGCGGGGGGGGGAGCGCAGGGGGTTGTGCACGCATGCACGGGGGGGCATTGCATTATGGGTGTGGGGGCACACGCGCACGCTATCGTGCACGCGCACGCCCTTTTGGCACCCGAGCAAAAAAAGGTTCGCCATCACTGCCCTACAAGGTCCCTTCCAACTCTGTTAATCTAATCCCACTGTAGAATATTTCTTACAGGCAGGTCCATAGTCAGTTACAGTTAGCTTACAGAACTCCTGATGGCTTTCCCAAAATAACTTAGAAAAGAGGAATCTGCTTTGTATTACAATGATTGATGATCTCAGATCTCTTCAGACCTGGCAAGAAACCTTGGGATGGCCAAGCGCCAACATCTGAGGCCACACTTTGGGTGGAAAGATGCTTTGTATGAAGAAGTTTGGCTGGTCTTGCAAGAACTTTTGAACTGTGATCGCGCCTGTGTTAAACCTTACATGATCAGTTCTATTTCCTGCTCCCAAATATTGGGCAGATTAACCCTTCCGTATTCAGTAACCATGATAAGAAGAGCCTTCCGGCCTGAAAGAGATTTTGTACAGGGATTGAAATAAGTACAAAATACATACAAGAGAGGGAACAATCAGTTCTCTGGAAAGAAAAGCAGGATGCAAATTAAATAAGCATTCACATAATTAAGCTACATGATGGTCCTTTCTATATTCATTATCCTGTTTGAATCTATAGAACTGAAGGGCATACCTATTGCCACAAAATGTTTGAATTTACGAGGTGATAATTATTAACAGTTGCAGAGGAAATGTTTCAATAATAATAGAATTATAACAGAAAAGAAAGCCCACAGTTGTTCTTTAGTGAGAGTTCAGAGTGTTTCCAGATGTTAGCCTCTACCCTCCCTGCCCTGTCTTTTTCTTGGTATCCTCCTCTTGAGCCGATATTAGATACGCAATGTAATGTTCTCAGGAGGAAGGTATGTGACTGCAACAGAGCATGAGTTTCTATTACTTCTCCTGTTCAAACAGGACTACAGAGAACTGCACACTTCAGAGTGGATTGTTCCCAAAAATGAAAAGAAACAATAAGTATGGTTCATCAAAGTGAAGATTATTCTGGCGGGAGTTTTAATTTCAACATCTTATGGGCTTGGCTCCTAAAATTCTGGTTGGCCTTTGCACCTAACTAGCATTCCTTGTGAAAGCATCTATGCTACCCCTTATTTAGACAATGGTTAATGCTTAAGGATACAGGGAAACTAACAGCAGAACTGCACAGGAAGTCCTCAACTTATGACCAATCACTTAGTGACTGTTTAAAGTTATGATGGACTTACCTGGAGGATACCCATGACCTGGATCTGAAGTTCCAACAGTTGCGCCCTTGGTCACACAACCGCAGTTTGAGCACTCGGTAGCAGCGGTGGGTTGCTCCCGGTTCGGCCCAGTTCTTAGAGTCGGTAGTGGTGGCGGCGGGAGGCTCTGCCCACCCGGGACTCTTCTGTGCATGCGCAGAAGCGTCGCACGCACAAGCGTGAACCGGTAGTAAAGGGTTTTAGAACCCACTACTGCTCGGTAGGCTGCATTTTTGCAGCAAAACTACATCGATAGCGAACCATTGGTTTCGCTCAATAATCTCAGCATTTGCTTAATGACCATTGCAAAAAGGTCGTAAAATTGGATTGATCATGTGACCGTCTTGATCATGACCATGAAGGGCAGGCTCCATTATGGTCATAACTCGAGGATTAATTGTATAAAATGGCACATAGCCTCTTTACTCACCTGTTTCTTTAAGGTTCCCCTGCATCATATGAATTCCTATTATGGAATAAAACGGGTCCATTTTGAGAACCATATCACTTTTTTGTGACTTTACCTTGTAAATTATTGCCATATGTTTGCTGAGCTCAGAGCGAAATGGTTTCTGTTTGAAATGGTGGCTCTCCTTCCCCCACCTTGAAACACTCTTAAAGGGAAGAACAAAGTCTGTGTTACCTTTATCTGAGCTTCAGGACCTTCTAAGCCTCAAGTATGAATTGTTGAACCCACACAATTCTTTCCTCCTCTTTATCTTAATTATTCCACCATATCCTTTTCTAGGTATTTCAAATTGGTTTTTAAATGTTGGTCCCTATATTACTGCATAAAGCATTTTGGCTTTATATTTCTTCAGAGTTCACGATCTCTTTCAACTAGGAGTAATTTGAAAGACATCCAAGTTCTCCTGAAATCTCTTGCATACTTTCCAGATTTCATATATTTTCTGAGTCCTTTGGGTGTTCTTCCGTAAAATGACCTGGGATTCATCCTAGAACTAATGGTTTCCTCATTCTGCCTATATCCAAATTATGATTTACTTTTCCTAAACTAAAAGTCTCATCACAGGTGCCAGAGTACCCCAAATCAGTCTGAGTTAGTGTTGAAGCCATTCACAACTCTTGTTGGGTCTCTCTATTTGCATCTAAACCAGTGGTTCTCAACCTTCCTAATGCCGCGACCCCTGCCCCGCCGCCGCGACCCCCTCCCTGCCCCTCCCCGCGCGCAATGAGGTGACAAAGGGGGCGTGGCACCAAGATGGCGGGCTAGCACGCACTTAGGCGACCCCTGTGAAAGGGTCGTTCAACCCCCAAAGGGGTCGCGACCCACAGGTTGAGAACCGCTGATCTAAACCATGACATAAACATTACCTTGGCAACTTATTTCTGTTCAGTCAAAGTGGCTGTCCAAAGTGCATAAAATCTGCTAAGCTTTGTCACTCATATCCTCGGACCTGAGTGACCAGCTGGGATCAGAGGTAATAGGTGTAGGATAAAGTTTGGCAATGGAGCAGAGGGGGTATTCAGCCGGTTCGGACCGGTTCGCCCGAACCGGTAGCGGAAATCACGGGTGGGCTCGCCCCCCGCCCCCCCCAGCTCTATGCTATCCTATTTATGCACGTTTTTGAGGCCAGGCGCATGTGCGGAAGGCTTGCGTGCGAGTAAAGCGCATGCGCGGGAGTCTGTGTGCATGTGCGGAGGTGGGCGCGCACGCTCACATTTGCGAACCGGTAGGGAAGGTAAGTGAAAACCATCCCTGCAATGGAGCCAGCAAAGGTTAGGGTGGTGTTGTCTTCTATTGACTAAAAGATGGTTGGAGAGCACTACATCTTCAACAGTGAGAAAAGAACCTAAGATACAGAGCATGGAGAGTTGGTTTTAGGGCTAATTATGGCACTGATACATACATTTTTCCCTACTATTGCCCACAACGTTGTCTTTGCCTCACCCCAGACCATGAGTCCAGATCATGGCATCCGGCCCTCTCAATTCCTGGCAAATAGATGGGGAAGAAATGGAGGTAGTGACAGATTTTATTTTCCTGGGCTCCAAGATCACCACAGATGGGGACTGCAGCCAATAAATTAAAAGACGCTTGCTCCTGGGGAGGAAAGCTATGGCAAATCTAGACAGCATACTAAAAAGCAGAGACATCACCCTGCCAACAAAAGTGCGTATAGTCAAGGCTATGGTTTTCCCAGTTGCAATGTATGGCTGTGAAAGTTGGACCATAAGAAAGGCTGAGCGCCAAAGAATTGAGGCCTTTGAACTATGGTGCTGGAGAAGACTCCTGCGAGTCCC
>QLTV01014916.1:1835925-1868040 GCA_003457575.1 Thermophis baileyi | reverse complement strand
GTAAAATGAGGACCCAGATTGTTGGGGGCAATATGCTGACTCTGTAAATCGCTTAGAGAGGGCTGTAAAGCGCTGTAAAGCGGTATATAAGTCTAAGTGCTATTGCTATTGCTATTGCTAAATACTTTGGCCACCAAATGAGAAGGAAGGACTCACTGGAGAAGAGCCTAATGTTGGGAAAGATTGAGGGCAAAAGAAGAAGGGGATGACAGAGAATGAGGTGGCTGGATGGAGTCACTGAAGCAGTTGGAGTGAACTTAAATGGACTCTGGGGGATGGTAGAGAACAGGAAGGCCTGGAGGAACATTGTCCATGGGGTCGCGATGGGTCAGACATGACTTCGCAACTAACAACAAGACCATGAGTGAGACAGGCTTCAATTGTGCTTAGCTGTACTGGTGTTAATCTTTTCTTCCATTCCAAAATTCACTAAGGGCAACTTCAGGATATACAGTATAAAATCAGTTAGGTCTTGCCCATTCAATTGGAGGGAAGCTGTGTGACTGCAGTCACTTGAAACAGGCAATAATGGCAGGATAGGGAATGGCAATGGGTGGAACAAATTTCTTGCTACTATATTTCTGAGTTGACTCAATGATGCAGGGATCGCCGTGGGGAAGGCCCAGTGTGGCTGGAATGGGTCTGATTCAAGTTCAGATCTTGATGTGGTCATGAAGGTCTCATCCCATTAGCATCTTCTTTAAGCTCTGCAAGATGGTTGTGGAAATACAATGTAAATAGGGAGAACACAGCAGTGTGAGTCATCTTGAGCTCCTTGAAGTAGGAGTAAATATATTTAAATTGGCAGTAAACATAATGTACTGTATGTATACTATACATGGATGGTTCTTCTAGGAGTATAGTTTCTGCACATTTTGTGGCGTTTCATGCTTCCCTCATGTAACAAAAAACAACAACAGTGTCTGGTCTATAGCTGATAAATCTCTTTTTTATTCTGGTTACTTATAGAGATATTAAGTCTAAAATACTTTAATGTAGGAATGTGGAAACATACTGAATTTCATTGCAGACTAGAGATACAATTTTATTGAAGTTAGGTTGTATGATAGAGATCTGGACATCAAAATGAGTCAAACCAAATTCTTCTGAGACCCCATAAAATATATAGCTAAATTTATTGGAACCATATTAAACCCTGAGATCATGTTACTAATGGGGAGAACCATGAAATGTGAGGTTTGATATGGAAAGTTGAAAGAAATACAGGATTATACTTTGCTTTCAGCCTGTAAGAGTGTTTGGGCATGGAAGGCATGGAAGGTAAGCTTTCAGTCGACATAATATGGAAAATTGAACATGGTGGCTGGGGTGCAAAAGAGCAGCAAACCTTGCAATCTTCAGGTGAAAGTCAGCCAGGAGCAGCCTGGGAGTAATTTTAGCACAAGGACTTCAATTGCTACAGAATTCAGGGGTGAAATGCTCCCGGTTCGGGCGTGCCTGCAGGTCTCCGGACAGCCGGTAGCGACGGAAGCGGGAGACTTCGCCCACCCGCCCGGACGCTGCCATTTGGTTCTTTTACCCTCTGCACATGCGCAGAACGCTTTGCGCATGCGCAGAGGGTAAAAGAACCCAAATGGCGGCATCCGGGCGGGTGGGCAAAGTCTCCCACTTCCGACACTACCGGCTGTCCGGCGACCCGCAGGCACACCCGAACCGGGAGCATTTCACCCCTGCTACAGATGAATGGAATTTTTAAAGTCAAAGAAGGTTAACATTGTTATTAAACTATTAGAAAATAATTGTACATTTAATTTCAGTGAAATGCAAATGAATATCAATATTAAGTTTTTATTTTTCCTTATCCAATGCCCTGTTCTATTCAGAGGTGAAATGTGAGCCTCACATACCCTGACAAAGAAATTAAGGCAAGTTTCTTTTAATATTCTTGGGGGTTATTGGTGACTCTTTGTTTTAAACCTTTTCTTGAATAATATATTCAGTAGTTTAGATCTTCTTGATTCTCTTCCTTTGCTCTTTAACACCTTATAACACCATGAGCCACGGTGGCACAGTGGTTAGAATGCAGTATTGCAGGCTAACTCTGCTCACGCTGCCAGGAGTTCATACCTGACTGGCTCAAGGTTGACTTAGTTTTCCATCCTTCCAAGGTCAGTAAAATGAAGCCCCAGATTATTGGGGGCTGACTCTTGTAAACCACTTAGAGAGGTCTGTAAAGCACTGTGAAGCAATATATAAGTGCTATTGCTATAAGAGAGGGGTGGTTAAAAAAATATAACAAATACATAAATCAAAAGGAAAGCCATTATACTGTATAAATAACTGGGGGTGGGGGTAGGTATATTAGAGACCACATGTTTCTAGTAAGAGTAAAAACCTTGGAATATTGGCTCCTGTAGGATGACAGGCTACTGGAATTGAGGAACAAGGAGGTGCCTTGCTCTACTTTGTGCAGCTTATAAAAACAGAAAGAAACATGGATGAAGGTGGCATTGCCAGAGAGTGTGATAAGGGTAGATTAAAGGAGCAGGGCCTGACTAAAAGATCTCTTTGCAAATGTCTCATCTGCTTCTACACGTTACACAGACCTTCTGTCACTAACTCCCTTTCTGGTACAGCCCATTGTTCTTCATGGAAGGCCCACCTTTTCAGAGGAGAAGGCCAGGAGCATGGGAACAGAAAAGCTTCATTGCACTCTCATTTAGCTCTCAGCCTCCTTTTCAGGATCTTTTTACATGGTCATGTACCAGAGCCTCCTTTGGTTCAGAGCTTTATCAGACAGGAGTTGAATGACTTTTGTTAATGACTGGTTAAGAATTAACCACTTTTTAATTCTTGAGGGCCTTGAAATTAAACTTAGATCAAACAAAAATCCCAGAGGTAGAAGCTTAATGGATGCAAGCTTGAACTTGTAACAGATGCTTGTTCTGAATTGTTTAGTATAGACTATATTTGTAGCCTTTCTCTGCCAATAAATAATGGAACTGGTG
The DNA here is from genome assembly GCA_003457575.1 of Thermophis baileyi. Classification (NCBI taxonomy): domain Eukaryota; kingdom Metazoa; phylum Chordata; class Lepidosauria; order Squamata; family Dipsadidae; genus Thermophis; species Thermophis baileyi. Next base: position 1,865,071 of record QLTV01014916.1, on the reverse strand, counting down.
ATGTTCTGGAGTGAATTTGAATATCGGATGAACTTTGCCTGCAGTCACTTCTAAATACCTTGACAATTTTTGCAGTTAAAAAAATAATTAAAAACCTTTGATGAGACGGGGCAAGAAAATGAAGGAAAATATATATATCCTAGATTTTGATGTCTTATTTTTTTTCCTGTTTACTTGTGTCTGATTCTTGGAGACTGCCTGAACAAATCCCTGCTTCCCCCCACCCCAAGACTTTTCATTATTGTTTTTAGATATTGCTTCCTTTCTAGGACAGAGAGAAAGTAAATGGCCCAAGATCACCCAGATGACTTTGTGCTCAAGGTGGGACTAGAACTCACAGTCTCCTGGTTTCTAGCCTGATGCCTTCACCACTATACCAAACTGGCTCTTTTGTATATAATTAGAAGAATCATTTTGTCCTATTCAACCGAGAATTGTTATTTTTATAAAGAGAATATCTGTGAATCTTGCCTCAGCTACTTCTTTAGCAAATATCTTTAACCCAACTGAATAAACCTGAAGTTTATATTCCTTTGAGGGTTATCTTCTATGTTTTTGATTCCATCAGGCCACTGAACACAGGTTTGAAAACTCAAGGACACATCTTTGTAATCATTTTTTCATAATGGTGCTTTCTACATTCCTTGATGATTTTAAATCTACATATTTATTTGTCTATCAACTCTCTCTCTCTCTCTCTCTCTCTCTCTCTCTCTCTCTCTCTCTCTCTCTCTCTCTCTCTCTCTCTCTCTCTCTCTCTCCCCCTCTCCCTCTCCCTCTCCCTCTCCCTCTCCCTCCCCCCTCTCCCTCCCTCTCTTTATTAAGACAGGACTGCTGATACTTTCGCTATCATTTCTTCTTTCAATTCTCTCTTACCAGAGGTTGAATGATAACCATCATTGCTGGGTTTTTTTCTTTTAATGTTAGGGTTAGATTTTTATTTTTGTCAAAGCATAGGCACCTTTTTCAGCCAGAATATACATTTTCTGTTAACACTGAAAGCTCTTTCATTAGATTCAGATCTAATAACCATGTGAATGGGTGATTTCCAAGGAATAATAGAGCTTTAGGCTGGACTGAGTGGTGGAAAAACATTGAGGAGGAAGAAAACTTCAAACCATTTCTATACTTTTGCCAAAACAACTTTGCAAAGTCACCAGGAATGGAGTTTGACTTGGTAGTTTTGCTTTCCTTTCCTAACAGTGGCCAGCCAGATGCCTCAGGAAAATTCAAAAGCAAAAGAAAGTAGATATAATTTACCTAACCTTCTTTCCTTTCCACTATGTGCCTTCATCCATCAGTATTTCCTTAGCACTTACATAGCAAGTTATTTTCATTAATATTACTGTAGCCTGACTTCTGTGAACCAAATCAAACAGACCAAAACCAAACAAAAATCTAGTTAGTGACAAGGATTTGTTTTCAAGAAGATGCAGCCATAAATACAGTGATCCCGTGGTTTTCTTTAAATAAATAAATAAATAAAAGAAATTCTACACAAGTTTGTCGAATCTAATTTGGTTCCTACTGTACATTCATAAAACTCAACCAAAACCTCCAAATTCAAACTCTGCTCAGATAGATTCAATTCCAGTTTATCTGCTGTCATTCATGATAAAGAATATTATGATGTAAATGTATTGTGATGTAAGATGCATGCTTTAAACTTTTTAACACCTTAGTTTTACTCCATTTTACATTTGCATTTACTCAATTTTACATTTACATTTTACTCAATTGCCTTGAGGATCATTCTTTGGTGAAAGGTTGAGGTAGATCAGTAAATGAAAAGTGTGGTGAGAGATGTTTCTTCAGAATTTTAAGTTCATCGATTATTGTAATAATGCCCAATACTATCAAGTGTAACAAAGACCAGAAAATTAAGAAAATTATTAAAAACAAAATGATTTTAGCTGAAGTTATAACAAAGGGCCAACTATGTTTGATACTTTGATTTTGGTTTTAAATAAGGTACAAGTAATTAACTGTAATAATTTTTGACGGTTGTTGAAACATCTCAGAAATATATTCTGCAACTCTCCACTGCTAACATTTCTTTCAGTTTATGATTTTCCTGCACACAAAGATATCTGGTTTCACAATAGGATCTAAATTGTACTGCAACAATGCAGACTGGGTTTTTTCCCCAATAAACAGAAATTTCAAACAAACTCAAAAGAACGGGCTGCAGCTAGAGGGGAGTGGGAAAGGTACAGGGACAAAAATCACTGGACCAAATTAAAGCACATCTACAAAACAAAAAATGTGTGTTTGTGGAAGCACAAGAGAAAGCCTTGGTTAGAAATTAACTTTGAAATGGAATGAGTATTCCTCATTATTCCCCTTCTTAAACCCTGAGTTAATCCTATACTGATGTTAATGAAGATTTGCTTCATTTGACAAAGGAGTAACCAGGGCCTAAGGAATCCTGCTGACTAGATAGTTCTCACCACATCTGTTTATTCTTCCTCTGACACTTCATATGTTAATAAAGGAAAGAGCTGATCTTACACGCACACATTCATTTCAAATCAACAATTAATGCTGTTTTCCATGGGGTGGGGGGGAAAAACGTTAGTAAAATTACATATAGCACGGTGTGGCTTCAGAAAATGAAATTAATAATTAAAAACAAGGGTTGCGTAAAGTTGTCTTGTTCCAGGTGCACCCAACCACAAACTTTTCCTTTTTTGGACAAGTCCCCTGGGTGTTACCTTCATCTCATCACCACTCCAAGAGTGAGATCAGTTTAAAGTTGCCCTTTTAATAAGTTAGTGTAGAAAACATCATTAGCTAGTGCTTGCTTAAAAGCCCTGAAATTAAGCCAGCATTTTGGAGCGGTCAAGGTAATGGACAAGCACTAGGGAAACCCGGGGTCAAATTGATCTTCTTGTAGGGAAACGGGAGAAGGGAGTGTTAGGTATGTCATATTGAACTCTTGAAAAAAAGATGTACAGTATATCTAATAAATACGTAAATAAAAATACAAACGGTGTATTGATGATTTGAAAAAAAAAACCATAGGCAACAGCTACATAGGGAAAAAAATCAGTTCAAATAAACTGCAATATGATATAAGGATACTCATTGACTTATGACCATTCGTTTAGCAACTGTTTGAAGTTACAAAGCACTGAAAAAAATGACTTATGACCAGTTTCCTTGCATTTACAATCATCACAGCATCCCTGCAATAATATCACGATTGGCAACTGGCATGCATTTACAATGGATCACCATTTGCAATCTTCCCGGACAGCTTCTGACAAAACCAAGAAAAAGGGGGAACCCGGATTCATTTAATGACCGCCTCATCTGATTAACGACCATGGCAGAAATTTCATAAAATCGATCATGGTTTCGTGATAGCTCACTTAATAACCACAATCCTTAGCAATGGAATTTCCAGTCCTAATTGTGGATGTAAGTCACTGACTACCTGCACGGACTAGTGAATGATTATAATAAAGATATTTATGCCAATCTTTAGTTTTCATCTGTGATCCAAGACCAAGCCAGACTTGGAAGGAACATATGCCGCCATTTGGGTTCTTTTACCCTCTGCACATGCACAAAGCATTCTGCGCATGCGCAGGGGGTAAAAGAACCCAAATGGCGGCGTCCAGGCGGGTGGGCGAAGTCTCCCGCTTCTGTCGCTACCGGCTGTCCGGCGACCCGCAGGCACGGAACGAACCGGGAGCATTTCTCCCCTGCGAGTGACGGTGGCACCAAGATGGCGGGCTAACGCGCGCGGCGACCCCTGTGAAATGGTCGTTCGACCCCCAATGGGGTCGCAACCCACAGGTTGAGAACCGCTGCGTTATAACTTCATGTAAAATTCTCAAGCAGCTAGAGCAGAGGTCTTCAAACTTGGCAACTTTAAGACTTGTGGACTTCAACTCCCAGAATTCCCTAGCAAGACAACTTCAACTCCCAGAATTCTCCAGCCAGCTATGCTGGCTGGAGAATTCTGGGAGTTGAAGTCCACAAGTCTTAAAGTTGCCAGGTTTGGGGATCCCTGAGCTAAAGGATTGGGAGATAATTTAATAGGCTTTCTGATTTAAGAACCTGTTCAAAATTGCGAATCTGGTGAGCACAAGGGACTTAGTAGAAGTTATTAAAATGTTAGTTACATATGGTCCTAAACTACAGTAAATTATTAAAATCCACTGAGATACTGATTATAAATTAATTGTAGCTACCTAGGACAAGCTCCTTGTAAATAATTTAAATCCCATCAATTTCAGTGGGATTTTGAATGTTTAATTTTCTTTGTAAGTAAAGATTTATAGAGAAGCTTTGCCTTTATGTTGTATATAAAATGTGACTTATAATAGATTTTTTGATGTGTATGTGTGCCTTCAAGTCAGTTTTGACTCTTAGCACCTGCCTGGACAAGTCCCTGAAGTTTTCTTGGCTGCATTTTCAGAAATGGTTTGCCTTCTTCTTCCTACAGGTGAGGAAGGGATTGGCCCAAGGTCACCCAGCAGCAATTTCATCATCCTTTAATTATCTCCTGTTGTTTATTTCCCTTTCCTCCAATACTTCTCCCCTCCTATTTTTGGAGAGAGGGACATCCCATTAAGATGGAAGTTCAGAACTGGAAATATATATCTCCAAAGGTGTGGATATCTTTGATGCTCTTAATTCTTACTGTGAGGTTGACTGATATCTCCAGTAACCTTCAGAGATCTCTTTTAGATCTGGACTAATTATAGATATTTTTAACTTTTATTTCACTAGACTCTTTTGAAAAATCTTCAGGTGTAGAGTTTGAGGGTGCAATGGCAGGAAGAAGCGTATTTTGAAATGTGTAGAAGAGGCAGCATACTCTTGTACAGCTGAAATTTTGATATTTCTGTCTGAATTGATTATCTGGAGGAAAAAATGATGGGGAAAAAAAAGGTTTTACAAATAAGCCAAAGAACAAAGGATGCTACTTTCTCATTGGTGCCTGTGACAAAATTGTAATCAGGTACCGATCATATTACAAGGTCCTTTTGGAAGAGCCAGAATTTGGTCTTAAATGTACATAACCAGTATTTACTTTCAATTAAAAAAAGTGACATTGAATTTGTAAGACAGATCTGTTGATCAGAACACTGAAGACCTGAGTTATGCCACATTTTAATTTGAATAAAAAGTAGAAATTTAATATCTGCTCAGTCAAGGCACTGCTAAATCCAGCAAAGCTCAAATTTCAGGGAGTAGAACAAAACATCTCTTTATGTGGATAAAGTGTGTCTAGAGACCTTTTGTCCACTGTGTATTTTTTTATCTGACCTCTGTAATGAAAATGACTTTCCCACATTTGAGTTTCACTCTATGCCCTGAAAACACGTTACCCGGTTTTGTGTATGCAAACAATTAGCTGGGTTGTATAAACGGGTAAAATCATTTGTGCATCAATTATACATTAATTTTTGGCAAGTTGCCTAGGACTGCTTCAGTAAATAAATCCCTCTTCTCCTCCCACCCCCAATTCCCCCCCTCCCCTGTATTTTAACAATCAGCAGGGCTGGGATTTGGTTTCCATCATGAATGACAGGTTCCCTCTTTCTCAAGGCCAAACAAAATATTCTTGGTAAGCTTTAAAGATAAGTTAGGAGAAGTTGTGTTTCATTTCTTCCTAAGATGATGATAAGCAGTATATATTTAGCGCCACTTCTTCCTATATAATTTTTCGATGCTAGATTATTCAAGCATATAGGACTGTTGAAGTGGGAAAGAGATGCTAATTGAAATTTGTACAGAAGGAAAACTGGCTGATTTCTTTTTTACGAGTATTGGAAAATTTTTGAAGGAGCATCTTTTCATGTGTGGAGTTTGCTTATGTGGTGTCAGTTAGTAAGAACCAGAGAATCAGTAGGAAAACTTCAGATTTGCAAAATAGACATGAATCCATGAAATAGCTGATATTGTTCACTAAGCAATCGGTTTCGATGATGCATTCTGAAATGTTCCGGCTAATCTATTTCCTCCCCCTTGAGCCATGTTACCGTGTTTTCCTGAAAATAAGACCCTGTCTTATATTTTTTTGAACCCTGAAATAAGCGCTTGGACTTATTGCCATGCACTCAAAAGCCCGATTGGGCTTATTATCAGGGGATGTCTTATTTTGGGGGAAACAGGGTATTTGTCTGCTGAGAAAAAGATTGGATTTAGTAACATTTTGGAATTTTGGTTTGTAAATAATGATTGAAGGACCTGATATGACTTCTGTCCAGTGATGGAGGCTGGGCAAAGAAGAAGGGCTTTGAGGAAGACGAAATTGTTCTGCCTCTGTTAAGGTTCAGGCCTTTGGGTCAGTTTCCACTATACTCCATAATAACATCAGATAAATACTAATCATGAAATGATTCAACCCCATCTTCTTCAGTGACTAGAGCACAGCTAGTGTTGTCTTCTTAATTGCTTTTCCTTTCTACAAATATTGGACTGGAATCATAATATTAAGACTTGGTTTCTCTGACTAATAAAGTTGCTGACTTCACATCAGCAGAGAGAGCCAACTTCTAGTGCAGAATGGAGACTATGAAGAAAATTGGAAAATATCTACCATTCATGTTCATTCAGATATATTGATTCTAAATTGAAAATCAGTTTCCTTGCTAGGATTCCACTACTGTGCTCTTTCATAAGCAGAAACTTGTAAATTTGAGTCCAAAGAACACTAGTACCTTTCAATATGTTTGTAGTTTCTCCATCTTGACAGAGTTGTTGCTGCTGTTATTTTACATGTTTTCTTTCTTAAACTATTTATTTAGGGTTTGTTTTTTTCCTTCTAATCTTTGTAAACCAAATCTTGTGCGAGAACAATGTACCAACCGATTGAATCCTTAAACATTTTATATAAAAAAAAATCAGTTAAACTTTATGAATGTATTAAAATGTAAGGATGGTAAGATGCATTAATAAAGTGTGTTTTGAAACTATACATTTATATATGAGACAGTGTTGATTTGTGTTTTATTTGGTAACCATTTTATTTAAATATGAGAGCCAGCAGTGTGCGGCAGCAGCCAGAAAAGCCAACAGAAAACCTAGGTTGCATTAACAAGAGGGATAGAATCAAGATCATGTGAAGTATTAGTACCACTTTATAAAGCCTTACTAAGATCACACTTAGAATATTGCATTGTTTTGGTCGTCATATTATAAAAAACATGTAGACTCTATAAAGAGTGCAGAGAAGAGCAACAGCCGAGGTGGCGCTGTGGTTAGAGTGCAGCACTGCAGGCTACTTCAGCTGACTGCTAGCTGTAGTTCAGCAGATCAAATCTCACCGGCTCAAGGTTGACTCAGCCTTCCATCCTTCCGAGGTGGGTAAAATGAGGACCCAGATTGTTGGGGGCAATATGCTGACTCTGTGAACCGCTTAGAGAGGGCTGTAAAGCACTGTAAAGCGGTATATAAGTCTTAAGTGCTATTGCTAGTGCTAACAAAGATGATTAGGGGACTAGAGGCTAAAACATATGAAAATGGTTGCAGGAATTGGGTTTGTCTAGGCCAGTGAAAAGAAGGACATGATATCAGTGTTCCAGTATTTGACAGGCTGCCACAAAGAAGAGGGGGTCAACCTATTTTCCAGAGTACCAGAAGGCAAGACAAGAAACAATGGATACAAACTAATCAAGAGAAGCAGCCTAGAACTAAGGAGAAATTTCTTGACAATGAGAACAGTTAATCAAAGGAATGGCTTGCCTTCAGAAGTTGTAGATGCTCCATCACTGGAGGTTTTTAAGAAGAGACTGGGCAGCCACTTGTTTGAAATGGTATAGGGTCTCCTGCTTGAGCAGGGGGTTGGGCTAGAAGACCTCCAAGGTCTCTTCTGTTATTCTGATATTTTGTTATTTCCCATGTAAGAAATTTTTACAATACAGCGCTGAGAAAATAAATAATACGGAAAGAATAAAAACATTTAAGATGTCCTTTCCAGGTAAGTGTGAAGCTAGTTCTGTTTACAGTAATCAGTTCCGTGTGTGTGCATGTGTGCACGCTTCTGTTTCATACAAAGCAAGCTGACCCTGATTTATATCCCTGGTGGGAGTAACCTAGCAACCTCACTGAGGAAGTTATTTTCTGGAACCTCTCTGAAGGCATTCTGTTAAACATAAGCACAGCAATTGGTAAAACAGAGGTCAAGAACTGTTTAACAGCTTCTTCGAAAGGGACTATTGTTTTTTGTTGACTTAAAAAAAAAGATCTCAGAGAGATTTTTTTTTAAGCATTTAGCTGTAAATTATCAGAGCTGTTCTAGAAGATTAGCTTTGCTGTAATTTCTAACTCTGAATTGTATCATGTTGCTCACATATCTTAAAAAGGGTCTTATAACAATCTCTAAGCTAACATGTAGGCTGGACGCTTCATATAATTTCAAGAAAGACTTTAATGGTCCCTCTGTCATGTGGATGTTTTTAAAATATGAACAGAATAAATAAGAGACCTGAAATAGCATGCACCTCTGCTAAGGATTTGAATAAATGTATTTGCCTACATTATTTCTTTAATGAAAGTGAAAAGATGTAGAGTTGAACAGTTACCCATAACTGCAGATGTCTAATCCAACCCTCCACATATGCAGCTGCTTTTAAAACTTCTCTTGACCAGCAGGAGGCAGAACATAACTACCCTGTTTCCCCCAAAATAAGACATCCCCTGATAATAAGCCCAATCGGGCTTTTGAGTGCATGGCAATAAGGCCAAGCGCTTATTTCAGGGTTCAAAAAAATATAAGACAGGGTCTTATTTTCGGGGAAACACGGGTAGGTTCATCTTATATTAGGATTCATTAGTCATACATACCTAGCCATATCTTTCCAAGGATTTCAAATTCACTACTAGAAATTGAACACATGGACATTAGATTGTCTGTGGAGATTCTAAGTCATGCAGGTCAAAGGTGCTTTTTCAAAAAGGCAACTGGTCTGGTTTTTTCCTTGAGGAAGAAGAACAAAACTTTTCACTTCTCATTCAGTTGTAATGGTGGTGGTGGGGATGGAAGGATAGGTTCCGACAGGATTGGGGACGGAGAATGGAAGGATTGTATTTCTTTGCAGTCATCTGGTCCTTAGCACTGTCTCTGACTTTGAAGAAATACAATCCTTCCATTCCCCCTCCCACCATCCTGTCAGAACTTATCCTTCCGTCCCGTTCCCCCCCCCACCATCCAATCTCAACTGCCAGCACAGATCCTTCCATCCCCACCATCACAACTGATGAAGCTTCCTGGATGAGAAGTGAAACATTTCCTTCTTCCTCCTCAAGGAAAAAAACCAGTCATTTGCCTTTTTGAAAAAGCACCTTGAGAGATAGACATTAAATTATTATTTACAGGGCATTAATGGTATGAGCTATCAAGGTCTTGATCCTCAAAAATGTTGTTGGAACGTTTATAACATGCATCCCCCCCCCTCCAATCCTCCGTACAAACCGTTCCTCTCGTTCTGCTTCTTCACCGGCGGGAAGTGCCGCCGCGGCTGAGCCTCCTTCCCCCAGAGCGCCGGACTCCGCAAGCTGAGTTCCCGGAGTGGCGCCGGCAGTCAAAGAGAGCAGGCAGGTGGCTGGGTGGGTGGGAAGCCAGTGGGCTGCTTCAGAGCCCCAAGCCTCGCGGAGCCAGCATGGGAGACACGCCGTCCTGACATGCTTTCCTGCCTTCCACGTGGCCTTCCGCCTGCCTCCGCGCCTTCGCAAGCTGGCCACGGGGAAACCGGGAAGGCCGCGTGGAAGGTCGGAAAGCATGTGGGGCTGCGGGGAAGGGAGTAGGCTGCTACCTCCCTTCCCCGCTGCCCTGACATGCTTTCCTGCCTTCCACGTGGCCTTCCGCTTCTTCCTCCCCCCCCCACCGCCAGTGTCGGCCTTACCTTCTGCTGCTGCTGCTGCTAAGGGGCTGAGTCTGAGAGCGGCGGGAAACGGCAAGCAGACAAGGCCCAAAAGGCCAGAAACGGCAAGCGGATGTCCCAGGGCTGCTGCACATGTGCACCGCATCTCCCGCAGCTCTGTTCTGGTGCAGACTCGCGTCCTACTGCATGTGCAGTCCCGGGACATCAGCTTGCAGGGCGAGTGAGCGGTGACAGCTGGACCGGTTCGGGGGCGTGGCCAGCCAGCCATCGCGAACCACCGGCGGCCATAGCTACTGGTCCACCCGATCCGGTCCGAACCGGGAGCATTTCACCCCTGAGGGACATGGATGTAATATAGAAGTGGCTAGGCCCATCAACCTGAGGAGATTGTCCACTACCTGGATCCCTCCAGGAAGCTGTACACGACCAATTTCATCCTATATGGGAACTCAGCAGACATTTGTAGCTCAGAGGTCTTAAGGGAAAGTGGACTGTATGTGCCATTCTAAGGATAGCTGCTTTTTTCTGATTGCAAAATTAAGGATGAACGTGAATGTGACATGTCTCTGAATGGCAAGCCACATCCATTCCTGCTCTTCAAACTTCATAGAAATAAAAAAAAACCGCACAACTGAAAATTTGACATTTTTAGAGTTGTAAAATGGCAATGCAGTTTGGGGTCATTTTTCACATGTTGAGGATTATGTACCGGTGAGTTGTAGTCTGGAAGTAGTTTGCCTCCAAGAGGCTTTCTACCACCAGAGGAAAATATTTGTAGCTCAGGATTGAAGCTGAGGGGTCCTTGGTTCTCTCTGAGCTTGGTTGTTTTCTTGCAGATGTTTCATTACCCAAACTAGGTAACATCATCAGTGCTAGTAAGGAGAGGGGTTTGTTCTCGATTTATGTTCTACTGGCTTGCCCTGCAAGTGTTGGTGGGTGTGGTCTTGGTGGTTCTTTGGTTGGGCTGTTTACTGTTTATCTTGTTTGGCAGTTCCTTGATTGGCTATTATTTACCTCTTGATTGTTGGTCTGATGTTAGGGTTAGAATATAAACTGACTGACTGGAGAAGAGCCTAATGCTGGGAAAGATTGAGGGCAAAAGAAGAAGGGGACGGCAGAGAATGAGGTGGCTGGATGGAGTCACTGAAGCAGTCGGCGTGAGCTTAAATGGACTCCGGGGGATGGTAGAGGACAGGAAGGCCTGGAGGAACGTTGTCCATGGGGTCCCGATGGGTCCGACACGACTTCGCAACTAACAACAACAAATAAACTGACAGCAAACAACACTCCCTATCAGCACTGCTAATGTTACCTAGTTTGGGTACTGAAACGACTGCAAGAAAACAACCAAGCTCAGAGAGCACCAGGGACACCTCAGGAGGCTTTCTACTCCAATTCCTACCCTTAACCAATTCAGTAAAACGTAAACAATTATCCCTTCTCAAATGTTTAATGTTGACATGTCATCACAATCTCATTTCAAAATGTTGCTTACTGTTGTGCTCAGCTGCAATCTTTTCCTGCAGAACTGGCAGTGGGTTTTTATTAATATTTGATTATTAGATTTATTATTATCACAATCCGATATCTATAGTTATTTTCTGACAATTTTTCTCAGATTAACTTTAAACCTTAGCTTTTGAAGGCAATGGGGGGGAGGGGAAATGACAAATTATTCAAAAGTACAAAAATTAATGTTTTTCTTGTGTCTGCTTCACCCCCCTCCCCCTTCCCCCCCCCTTCATTGTAGGGGATGTCTCTCCAGTGCATATGAATCCAATTTCCCAGTCTCAGTTTGTTCCTTTGGCAGAGGTCTTGTGTTGTGCTATATCTGATATGAATGCAGCTCATATTACAGTTACACAGGAAGCTTTACTGCATCAGCTGGGAAAATACTACCCAGGTAATCGGCTAAATCGAGGGTTGCGAATATTGAATATAAACTTTCAGTTTAGGCTGCAGTGAGAAGAGTGAAATGCTAGATACTGCCTGGGTAATGGGGGAGCCATCTTAATTCCCTTTGCATTTCAAAATGTAAAACAATGTCTTCTAACTTGCTTTGTGTCATCCTAAGATTGATAATATAAACCTGGAAATACACATTTGAAGCTGCCTTGTTATCCCTGGCATTTTTGGAGCTTGGACCTCAAAGTGACACCAGCTCTTCCCAAGATACACACATAATGCCTCTGTATCCAGTGAGCATGGAGAGATGTGTAGCCTCTTCCCATTGTGATGAGAAGAACTGCTCATTTCCAGCAAAAGACATGTCAACATCCTTTTCCTCTCCCTGTCATTTGGCCCTCTCTCAGCTAGCTACCCAGCAGTAACTCCAGAAAATTGGCCCACTGACTGCAAAGTGCTTCCAGATGCTGTTCAAGGTGCTAGTAATGACATGAGACGGAGATTTGAGGGAGTATTCTTCCCTGGTTACATCTGCCTGTCCCATCAGATCCAGCAGGAGAGGCGTGTTAAAGAGATTTTTGCAGTCCAATAATCATAGGATTGACGAAGCAGTTTGTTTCCTAACCCCCAAAGCAGTTCCAGTAACTTGTGTGGTGAAGTACTGTGGTTCTACTTGATACTTTTAAAAGAAGTTCAGAGTTAATTTTCAGAGTTAATGAACATGCAATGAACTAGTCAACTAATCACAAGATTCCATTAGAAGAAGCTACAGTTTACTTAGTAGGTCATTTGCAATGTTTATTATGTATTTGCTGCCCACTATTGTCCAACTGGGAGAAAGCATCCTACTACAGGCATTTAAAGATAAAATCTACGCCACATTGGACTCCCTGAGTATACAGTTGTTCCATATAAAAGTTTGAAGGTGTACAATCCAAAAGGGATCTGCAACATTTTAATAAAGTGCTTTTTGTTTAAAATTCTGGTCAAGATACTCCATTTTATATATCTCCTTTCTTTTCTTTTTTTTCCCATCACTGTAGTCAAACTCAGTATCTTCAATCTTTATTCCTTGTTAGATTGTCCAGATAGTTTTCTTTTTAAACTGTATATTTACCTGTATTTAGGCATTTTTATAGCAAAAATTGTGCTGGTAAAAAAAATCCTTATTTTTTTCCAGTGAGATACCAAATGTAACTTAAGTATATAAATCACAGATCAGTTCTATTAGTACAGTTGCATTGCAATAAATGAAATTACATTCCAGCCTGCTCAATATATTTTTATGCTCCAGTTGAAGGATCTGCCTGATTCCCTCCAGAAAATATAATTTATTTAATAAATCCCAAATCAGTTTCTTCAGCCTAAAGATAGACTAAGGGCCCAGATTTCATCATTGGTAGCAATTTATGAATGTCCTCTGTTCAGGGGAATCCTGTAGCTTTGTGAAAGCACCTTTGACTTGCATTTTGAAGCACCTTTTTGAATTCAGATCCAAAGTGCAGCTTATAGTGTATGCTTTACCACATTTTTGCAATAGCAAACTTTTTCTGATATTAATTTGTTCACAGCCTTCCGTTACTTGATTTTCTTTATGATACAATTCTTATCCTCAAATAGACAGCCTGGCCAGTGGGAATTACAGCCCATCACATAGTGGAGGAATAATATCATTTTAAAACTCTTATTTGGTCTTTTTGATTAGGAAACTTATTTGTGCGCAATGAGGGTTTCAAATTTGTTTTTCATTTTCTAAAGACACTGTATATACAGTATTTAGGAACAAAGAAGACTTCATTGAAACCAATGACATTTAATTCTGGGGGGAAAGACATAGGATTATATCATCATAGGGGCTTTTTCATAATTTACTGTGAAGGCGAATATGGCCAGAATCTAAAATATTTTAAATGTTTTTTTTCTTTATCGTTTTCTCCAAAAATATATTTCAACATCCATTACATTTCTTTATACAATGTGTTTGTTGACCCCTGTTAAGTCACCAATATTTTAATATTTTAAGTATTACTCAAATTCCACCATATTTCCAATATCTCAGTTTTCTGTAAACACCAAATAAAACCATTTATTAATAAAATTTAATCAGTCCCGGGATTATATCTCTGAGTCCCCCGAATTTGTAGTCTTTAAGAGCTATAAATTCCATTATATTTTTTGCACAGTTAATCATAATAATACATTTAAATATGCCTAATCACAATCTTCCACCTCCTAACCTTAGTATATTTATGGTTATAATAAATTCTATTATATATCTATTTCTATGTTACTATTTCCCCAGTTTATACTAGGCTGAGAGATGACGGATAGAGACATAATACCTTGTAATACTGTGACTGTATGAAAAACTAATAGAAATAAAATATTTTAAATGTTGAATGAATCCTAATAAAGATTATCCTTATTATTCTAGGTATTGCAACTCCCACTCATGATATTCTCTACAGTACTCTTGGGATGCTAATTAAAGAGCGAAAGATATACCATACTGGGGAAGGATACTTCATAGTAACCCCAAATACCTATTTTATCTCTAATAACACTACGAAGAGCAACAAGAGGGCCTTGCTGGAAGACAAATGCCTTCCCGAGCCTTCTTTCACATACTTGGTAAGCATGGAAGATGCTACAGAGCTGACACCAGATCCTTTGCCTGTTGTATCACATTGTAGATCCTGTTACTGTTTCCTTGGGCACAATGAAATGAAACCAACAAAATGTCAGGAATTAATTAGCCAGGAGCCAAACGGGAAAAGTCAAAAAGATTCCTGTGAATCTAGATCTTCACTTCCAAAACCAAGTACAGAGTCACTTGCTGATGGAATTGCCCACTCAGTACTTTCCGCAAAGGGAAAAGATAAGGCTAAAAAGTTTAGTCTTAGCTTCTTTTGGCGCAACACTTCCAAGAAAGAAAAGGCTAAGAAATCCCACTCTACATTTTCTGCTCAGTTTCCTCCTGAGAAATGGCCGGTCCGAGATGAAGATAATTTGGAGAACATTCCACGGGATGTTGAACATGAAATCATCAAGCGCATCAATCCTATATTGACTGTTGACAATTTGACTAAACATACAGCACTAATGCGGAAAATGGAAGAACAGAAGAAGTATATCAGCAAAGGAACCTCTACAGAAGTACTAACAATGAAGCACAAACATATTTCAAAAGCACAGAGTTGGAAAAAACAGAATAAAGCCGCAAAGTATCACAGGAAGGGGCAGCATATTAAAGAAAAACGAGGAAAATACAAACCCAGTGAAGTGGTACTGGCTGATGACAATTTGGCAAGCTCTGTTGAACATCCATTATGTCATCTTTCAAGCGAAATGATGGTTTGCAATAGAGAGCTGGTTGATGATGCATTAGATATGGAGCCTCACTTTTTATATAAAAGGGAAATTAATAATCCATTTCAAGATATTCCAAATAGAAGGAACAAGTCATCAAAAGGTTATAAAAGTCAGAAAAATTGTGATATAAACTCCAAGGCCGTTAGATCAGAGAGGCATCATTCATGGTCCCAGTCTTTAGATTCCTCAAGAACCATGGACTGTAAAGCTAAAGTCTCTCTCTCTGGGAAGTGTGATGCTGAAGATGACAAGAAAAAACACTCAGATCACCAGCAATGCCAAGCTTTACGAACAGATGGCACACAGACATCCTTGGCAGAGAGAGCCACTTGTAAATGTAATCTGCAAAGAGGGACAAACTCCCAAAATATAGTGGAGACGCAAGAGGCTTCTAACATTTATGCTACATTCAAAAACGAAGAAGACAAAAAGTATCCCGAAAAATGTATTCAAACGCACTGTGATAAAGCAAACACGTGCAATTTACCAAGTCAGCATTCAGATTGCTATCTTCCCACTGATACAGGTATTATCTGCCAATTTAAACAGTCTGAAGTTGCTGCCGCACACAGACAAAAGGACTTTAAGAGTGAGATACAGTCCAAGAACACAAGCCAATGGCTTGAGTCTGTGAATCCGCAGTACGAGGGATTGATTTATGATGATCCAGTTCAATATCAAAAAGTGGATAATGATGGTGCTCGTAGTCCTCTGTATAATGACCTTGTCCAGGAAGAAGAAATTGAATCATCCAAATTGAAATCTTATCAACTCCGATATAGAAGGGAGTCAGAAAAATGGAATGACGTAAGAGAAGACTTGAGTCCAAAAGCTGATCCTGTCTTTCGAAGCTACCCAAATGATACAGATACTGTTGATGCATACCAACATGAAGAAAGTGGTTTTCTTAGTCAGAGTAAATCAAAGGACAGCTTAAAGGAATATGATAAAATGAACTTGGAAGGAGACACTTGTATGTGCCATCAAGTGTCTTCTAAAAACAATGAAGAGAACGAGGGTATTTATGATCAAGGCCAGAGAACTGGTAATACTGAAAGGCATGTCCTTGAATTCAGTGAGGTGCAGGAAGCAGAGAACAGAATTTGGGAGAAGTCAGCAAACGAGGTGGCTATGGAAACAGCTTCCTTGATGTTGTCATCCAAAGACTGGGAAATAAAGACAAACCTTGTGGGAACACGACAGTCATTTGATAACCCAGATGATGCTCCTCTAGATCGGGGAATCCAACATGACCAAAACCACTTACAAGGCACAGGAAATCAGAGTATAACAGGAGATAGTGGGATAGATTCTCCCAGGTAAGAGCAAACATGGGAGTGCTATTTCTATTGCACATCTCCATCTATTATTACACTTAGTATGGTCTTCAAGGTTAGGTATACCGGAAAAATGTTAATTGAATTGTTGAATTTAATTTTTTTCATCTCTACCTGCCCTTGAACTTCCATAAACTATAGCAGGGCCTACGGATCTGCTCAGGTAACATCACTACTGTCAGAGCTGCTTTGATTGCCAGTTGGCTTTCATTTGCAAATCAAGGTGTTGGTTGTCACTTTTAAAGCCCTACTGCCTTGACACCTGACCAGGCTTGTGTTTCTACTTGTCCAATAAGACCTGGTAGGAAGGGTATGTTTCAAATCCCATCTTGAGGAATTGTCTTTGTCAGGGATCACAAGGCACGCATGCCTTTTCTGTTATTCTCTCTCCTTTGGAACAGCACTCTACTCAAAGTTAGGTCACCACCATCCCTTTTGCCATTCAGGAAAGCCCCCAATACCTGGCTATTCTGGAAACTGTAGGATCTGGAAACTCTATGGAGATTCTCAATCATGCAGGCCATGGTTGTCCCAAATGTGTTTTTTCCAAAAAGCAACTGGACTTTCTTGGTATTTTCTTTGAAAACGTTTCACTTCTCATCCAAGAAGCTTCTCTGGTTCAGAACTGAAGAAGCTTCTGGGATGAGAAGCGAAATGTTCCCAAAGAAAACAAGAAAGTCCAGTTGCTTTTGGAAAAAGCACATTTGGGATGTAGGATTGACAGTATGCAGATCCTCCTCTGGCAATATGTGACTCTTGTTTTCATGATTTTTTCTTCATTGTGTTACCCAACAGGAAGGTTTACTGTTACTGGGTTTTGGTATGTTTGGTTATTTTACTGAGCAGCATATAAATGAAAGTAATAAGTCAATATATACTGTAGCGATCATCACAAGTTTGGATTAGGCTAGTTCAGGGGTCTGCAACCCGTGGCTCTGGAGCCTCATGTGGCTCTTTCATCCCTCTGCTGCGGCTCCGTCGCTCAAAATATGCATCACAACCGCCAATGTGCGACACCCGCCGGCACGCGATTTATTGAGCTTTTTGACCCATCTTTTTTTTTCAGAGTTCAAAATGTTTTTGTTGCATGCAGAAATAAAAATGTGTTTTCTCTGTAGCAGGTCATTGATTTCATAAATTCAACACACTATAGTTTTTTTTATACATAGCATAAAGGTAAAAAAAAAAAGATATATGTAATTATCTTCATTTTAGATGTCAAAAGGGTTTTTTGGTTCCCGGTGTTTTCTTTTCTGTGGGAAACGGGTCCAAATGGCTCTTTGAGTGTTTAAGGTTGCCGACCCCTGGGCTAGTTGTAGGTGATGATAATATGTTTCAACAATGCCTTAACAAGCACCGAGAGAGGTAATTTACAAGTATTTTGGCTGCTATTGGCTTGTTATGAACCTTTCACAGTGACAAAGGATAAGGGCTATTTCAGGCACAGAAAACTAAACAGATCAGGCAGGGTAGATATAAACTGGTTACAGTGCAACAGCCTACTGGGTTATGTTCCCCCGTACTTGGAAAAATATATAAAGTCTTTTACCCTCTGCGCATGTGCAAAGCGTTCTGTGCATGCGCAGAGGATAAAAGAACCCAAACGCCAGCAGGTAGGCAGACCCTCACGCTACCTTGGCGACCGGCTCTAAGGCGACCGACAGGCACGAGCAAACCGGGAGCATTTCACCCCTGTACAGTATGTTTTCCAAGGATTTGATTAACTTTATAGAACAGCATGTAAACATGGAAAACATAACCTTTATATATTTGAACATTTCTGGAAGCTAAATGACTATAAGACTGTATAAAGAAACCTTAAAATGAAAGACTTTTAAACAGATTTTTGGATGAACAACTTTCATACAGCCAATATTTTTTCTAAAAGTTTTGGAGTTGCCTGATATTTTTTAAGAACATTCCTTATGCATAATAAACCTTTTTGTGAATCTTTTGTTTCAAAAATACCATTCTTTCCAGAGCACAAAGTATGGTATCTGCTAATTCTGCCATCTTGTATGGACTAAAGAAAAGCAGCAGCTTCCTCAATAACTTAGAAGGTATAAAGAAGACTTTACACAGCAGAAAGTCTCTTACCCCAAACTCCTTGCTTCAGTTGACACCAGTGATGTTTAATTTTTCCTCCTTTTTTAACCAAGTTTGTGAGCCTGTTTGTAAATCTATTAATGTATTTGCTGTAAATGTCTTAAACTAACACATGTGCTAATAATGTAGGTAAGATGTTGGCTATTTCTTCCATAAAATGTATGAATACTTTGTAATAAACATTTTTACTGTTTTTTACTGCTGTATTTGATAACAATAAGCTCAGATCCTAGTAACTTCAGGGATGCTTTCTTGGAAAAATAAACGTGTGGTTATTCATTAGTTTATGTCAAATATACTTCTTTTAAAATAAAGCTATACTTATTAGGATGGTTATTATTATTGTTACACACAATTATGAAGTCACACTACCAGTTCGTTTAGTTGGTGTTGGCCTGAATAGGCACTGAGTTCTTTCAAAGAACCTAGGATGATGTACTATAATGTGTCGGCAAAGTATACATGCAAATTCAAGCAGTGTAGCCTTTTGTAACTGACAAATGGAAATTTTGTCAATGTACAGATTTTCCAAGATTCTTTGGTATGGCACCCATTGTGTCAATAACCACTGTGACCCTAGCAACTGGTTTATGCTGTAATTTTTCAACTCTGATTTTGAGATCTTGATACTTTGTGATTTTTCTCCAATTCTTTGTCTCCTATTCTACTATCCCCTGGTATTGCCACATCAATTATCCACACTGTCTTCTTTTCAGCCACAGTTAAATCTGATGTGTTATAGCAATAGCACTTAGACTTATATACCGCTTCACAGTGCTTTACAGCCCTCTCTAAGCGGTTTACAGAGTCAGCATATTGCCCCCAACAATCTGGGTCCTCATTTTACCCACCTCGGAAGGATGGAAGGCTGAGTCAACCTTGAGCCTGGTGAGATTCGATCTGCCAAACTGCTGGCAGCCGGCTGGCAGCAGAAGTAGCCTGCAGTACTTCACTCTAACCACTGCACCACCGTGGCTCTTATGAGCCAAGACTATTAGTTTTCATTTAGAAATCCCACAATATTTTAATCTGCTCATTCTCAATTAATTTTTAAACCCACTAATTTTTCATTACAGGTAGTTTTCAACATACAACCACAATTGAGCTCAAAATTTCTGTTGTTAAGAGACAGTTAAGTGAATTGTCCCATTTTATGACCTTTCGTGCCACAGTTGTTAAGAATCACTAAAATTGTTAAGTTAGTAACAAGTTAATTAAATCTGGCTTCCCCCCTGACTTTGCTTGTGGTGATCACATGACCCAGGACACTGCATCATAAGTACGTGCCATTGCCAAGTGTTGGAATTTTGATCACATGACCATGGGGATGCTGCAATGGTTGTGAGACTTTTTTCAGTGACATAACTTTGAAGTCACTAAATGAACTGTTGTAAGTCAAGGACTACCTGTACTGGTACATAATTTTTACAGATGTTCCAGTGAATCATTTTGGCGACTGTTAAGGTGGTTGTTTACAATCAGTTTGTGCAATCTTGCATGAACTCATATATGATCCATGTTTCTTCTGCTTCTTTACGCAATATATACTTTGAATCATTTGATAATTTTTCAATTCTGGCCTAAATTGCATTAATTCAAATATTTTACTCTTGGGCAGCCAAAATCAAGCTGTCAGTTTCTTTAATGTCCCAGTTGTTAGCCAGACAGGTTTTATCTTTATCCACTTTCCCTTCAATCTCATTCCTTGCCAGCATTCTATTTGTTTTTATTACATTATTTTGATATTCATGTTTTGTTTCCTGTACATTAAGTTACAATTTTTAACTTCAATCAATGCTTGTTCTTGTCTGTCTTTCATATAGTCAGCCAAGGCACGCTTATTAAATTACCATCAAAATATAAATGCCTTCATTTGGATCACATTCCAGACATTTCAGTAAAATGATGGTGGATGAATCACATTTTTAAGTGGTAAAGTATTGCAAGTTCATGACTAAGAATATTCCTGAAATAAAAATATAATTTTATGTGAAAACATGTAGATGCAAAAAATATACAGTACTTTTACAAATATTCCTCATTTAGCTACCACAATTGGAACTAGCAACCCAGTTAAGCAAAATATTCAGTAGGTGAAACGGTGACTGCTTATTATCTTCCTTTGCTTTATAAACCTGCCAAGTCTTAAATGCAAGAATGGTCATAAAGTCACCCTTGTAACTCTGAACTGTCACTGTCTGAGGCAGTCACTAAACGAGGACTCCCTGTAGCTTGTGGTTCAGCCTGTGGTGTGAAAATAGCCAGTGACTTAGTTCATCCACACGTTCCATTTGCTGCAGTACAGATATGTCCCACTAACCATTTCTCATGATTGTCTTCTCACAACTTGGTCTTTGTGTTGTCTTGCCAGTAACGCACTTGAGGTGGCAGAAGCCAGTCTAACGTATTCTACTATGAAACCAGCATTTAACCTGCTATCTCAACAGAAGACCTTCCAGGGGACATAAAGGAGTCATATTCAGAGAACTGGGCTCCAGTTGGTTTGGCCAATCTGTTTTGGGACTGCCACTGCCTCCCCCACCCCCTACACACACCCCATTGTGGCTGCCAGAGAACTCAGACATGTTTTACTCTCTGTAGTTTAGATTTGGAAATACCAACCTTGTGAAATATGGGCTCTGCAGACTCACACAATAGCCTCATCCTCATACACCAATACTGGCTTGCACTGAGGCACCTGTTTTCTTCCGGGCAACGGTTTATAAAGTTTTAACCCCCATCTAGGGGTGTGCTGTGTGAAACATGAGGCTCTAAACCGCTCCTCCACTGGAAGAGTGAGATACAGAAGTTGAGCTGTGAACAAAATAGGATGAGGGATAGTCAGGGAAGGAGCATAGAACACCTGGCTCACTCCAACCTTCCAAAATAATAAACAGATGAGCAAGAGTTGATCAACCTGATCTGTATTTATTCAATTTTTATCCTGCCTTTATTCGTTTTTTATAAATAACTCAAGATGGCAAACTTATCCAATACGCCTTCATTCTTCCACTTTCCCCACAACAACAAAGTGAGGTGGGTTGGGATGAGAAAGAATAACTGGTTCAAAGTCACCCAACCTGCTTCCATGCCTAAGGCAGTACTAGAACTCACTGCCTCCTGGTTTCTAACCTAATGGCTTAATCACTAAACTGATTCCCCCCCCTCCTTACTACAAAAATTGTGGTTTGAAAGGGAAAAGGGTTTGAGAGAAATGTGGGAGTGGAAGGGAAATGGCCCGTCTATGTAACAGAAGCCCAAGAGCATATAGATCACAGTGCTGAAACTGACCATCTGCAGGCAAACGGCCCAATTTTAATGCATCCAGCATATAAACATTGGGCAGCTTCAACTGCATGGTCATAGCTGCCATTTTAACTTTTTTGACCACACCCTGCAAACACCCCTCTGCAGGGGAGGTCAGCGTAGGAAAGAAAACAGACTATGTTGCTGTAAGAGCTCTTCCCTGGCCCCATGGCTGAATTCACATACTAACCAAGTGACAGCTTAGCATTATATGGTCAAGCCCACTGAAAATCTTAAATCATTTGGTTTGATAGCACTAAACCAATGTTTTTGAACTTTGGCAACTTTAAAATCATTGGACTTCAACTCCCAGAATTCCCCAATCAGCATGCTTACAGTTGTCAATTGGAAAAACACTGCAAGGAGTCCAATTCAAATACTTCGAAAAGATTGCATCCATTACAAGGAACCATATGTGAGCAAGCACAAAAATTTGTATTTAATGCTTCCCCCCATAAAAGTGCATCCCAACCACAGTATAAAAAATAACAAGAATAAAACAATTAATTTTACACACCAGAAAAGAATATCTTCCATAACATCTTTATTAGCAGGATGAAAATCATACCATTACAATCCTCGACTTACCACCACAATTCTGTCCAAAATTTCCATTGCTAAGCAACAATTGTTAAATAAGTTTTGCCCCATTTTACAACCTTTCTTGCCAGTTGTTAAGTAAATCACTGTTAAGTTAGTAACACAGTTGAAATCTGACTTTGTCAGAAGGTTGCAAAGCATCTGAATTTTGATCACATGACCATAGGGATGCTACAACAGTCAGCACCATTATAACCTTGAATGTCCACTAAACAAATAGTTGTTGAGGATTACCCTTGTAAGGATTTGGAGGCTAAAAATGGACAAAAGTTACAGAAAAATTTAAAGTGGCACCATAATGACAAAAAGACAAGCAGGAGGCATAGTTCTAAATTTTTTATTTTTTCCCTATTTCTTATTTAGAGAGAGACCGACAGACATGATACTGTTGTCCCAGGAACTCTGGGGATTTTTTAGACTGTTGTGCTCCACCCAGATGTAGAGATCTTTGCAAAACTTTAGTCTATACAGAATACTTGATGCTTCGGAATAGATTCCAAATCAAGCATATTGTCCATTTGAAGGCGAGTTCCTTTTATATAGTTCTTACAAACTGTCCCTTTAAAAGAATAGTCAGAAATCATTCAGTCTCAGACCTTTTACCGCCTCTCCTTTCTCACTTACAGACAGGAATCTACAAGTAGCTTGTTTTCTGTTTATCCCATGGAAATTGTCCCATTGTTCTGACAATTTTCTCACATTTCATATCCTATTGGTACAACCATTTCCATGCAGTTTCGCTTCTATGTAGTTTTATTATCATATTTCATTAATCTACAATTTGTCGTTGTTCGGAGCGTTCCTCCTCCCTCTCTGACAAGCTGGTTGCATCAAGCCCGTTTTAAATAGAGCTGATAGGAGGCTATTTTATCAACATTATTATGAAAACCTAAACCAACCTACCTACCTTCCCACGTAACTTAGGACTCCCAGCCGGGTGTGTGAATTCTTCCCATAGACCAGTGGAAGTGCTTAAAAAAAAAAAAAACCGTTCACAAGCGTGAAGCTGCCCCCTCCCAAAAACGCCTCTAGCCCCGGGTAAGCCGGTTCTCCCACCTCGGACCGTGCAAACCTTGGCAGCGAGTCTGCAAACCCTCCGCTTTCCAGCTTGCAGGTGAAGAAAGTTAGTACCCACCCCTCTTAGAAGAATGAAATATTTTAGGAAATATTTAAAAGGCAGAATATTATGTTTTCCCCAAAGGAGAAACACGTTTCTAAAGACAGAAACTCATAGCCTCAGCTCTCTGCCCCAAGTAGAAAATAAGGGACCAACTTTTAGAAATGCAGATTTGGTAATCCATTCAAGACAGGATTAAAACCCCAAGGAAGCCAGCATCTAGGATTAATTACATTTGTTAAAACAAGATTAAAAAACCCCAACTCATTGCGGGCCTTTGCGAGACAAACTCATTAAAATCAAATAACAAAATACACAAGCCTCTAAATTACAAAATGCTGTAGAACGGTATAAAAATCCACACGCTCATCAAATCAAGTGTTCAGCTACCCAGAATCACCCGTGCTTGGTGGTTCTGCTTCACCATTAAACCACCTTTCCAATCGGCCTCCATGTTTCCAGTGTCTTTCTCCCCACCTGGAACTGAACCCAGATGGACATTTCTTCCAACACAGGGAAGACTTGCTCTTCTTTCTTTCCCCTCACGTTTTCCAATTCCAACTCGCCCACGTCCCGTTCCGGACGCGCCGAAAGCAGCCCCGCTGCCACGCAGGGACGGGGAAGCCCTCCCGGAGCACGAGCGCCGCGCCTCTCCAGCCGCAGCGACCGGGAGGGCCCCGGCGGCCTGCCTTTCATGTGGGGCGACCTGGCTGCTCCGCGGGGTGACGCCGCACCTACAGCCCCGGCGAGGCGCTTGGCGGGCACCGAGGCAACTTCGTCCCCGCCCGCCGTCTCCCCCTGCACGGCCGCGCGCTTTCCTAGCTGGCTCCGCTGCCGCTCCTCCTCCCGCGCCGCCCCTCTTTCCTCCGCAGGGCCGGCGGGGCGGAGCTCTTTCCTTTCACGCCGGCCTCGGTTTCGAGTAGCCGCTTCTGCCATCGCCTCCGCGGCGAAGAGTCCCAGGAAATGCCCGCGGCCCCCCGCTTCGAGTCCCAGAGCGAGGACGACCTGGAGCCCGAGACCCCCATGGAGCCCGACGCCGCTCCGCACAACCGCGGCCCCAAAAAGAGCAAGGTAGGCGCCCAGGCCGGCGGCCCGGCCTCGTGGCGGCAGCGGCTGTAACAGCGGCCGGGGAAGGAGGGGCCGAAGGCGGGGCAGCGGGCGAGGAAACGACGCGGCTGCGCGAGGAGCCGAGCGGCCTGCTTGCTGCGTGTCGGCCTGGCCTGGCTCGGGAACGGCGGGGGGCTTCCCCGTTGTAGGTCTTGGCGTCTTTCATCCCCTGCCCTGGGCTTTCTTCCTGTACAAAAATGGCTTCCCCCCCCCCCCCCCCAATAATAGCGGATGTACCAAGACGAGGGGCTCACGGGTTTTCTTTCCCACAAAAAAAAAAAGTTTTCTAATCCAGGTTTTATGTGCCATCTGTGCGCAGATGTAACAAGCTTGTTTATTTCCTTCGTCCTGGTTCTAAAAGTACGAACACGTGGAGGAGCGGAAGGCCAGAATGCATCCCTCCTCTCGCTTTCTTAAAACCTCACCATTTCACCCGTTTTTATTTTTGCCAACTTGTCAGAGATCTTAGAATTTCGAGGTTTATATATCAGCATGTAAAAAAAAAATATATATAGCATGCATGGCAATAAATGCACCAAATATCATTTTATGTATAAGCTAAGGTATTCGTAATGAAAGTTTTTGTTTTTGTGATAGAAAACGAAGAGTTAGTAAAAAGTCCTGTACAATGGATATTCAGTACATTTCCGTTTCTATAGATTTCTACTTGTTTCTGAATATTTTCAGCATTTCTAAACATTTTATATCTGGCTAATTTTTTTCTCTCTGGATAAAGTTTCCTGTACCCCTATTTTGGGTGTCTGTTAGGTGATTGATTCCAAGAATTGGAATCAAAATACATCTGGACGGCCCTAGGTTTGGGTAAAAGGAAGATCAGTTGGGATGAAGGAAATACAATTGCCTTATTTAAATATATAACATTGCAATGATTTCTTGTTTTGAGCCTTAATTTAATATCCATCTTTGGGGATATATTTTAATGCTTTAATTTTCAGACTTGGTTGCTTAACAATAGTAACATATTACTGAAACATTGATTATTGTTGATTTTGGCAACGAAAAAAGAATGAGAAGAAATCACTCTTTTTGTTTCCTGTATTTTTAATAATTATATTACAATTTTTAACAAGAAATCGAGAAAACAATGTACATAAGCCAATTAAAATAACATTTTAAAATTTAAAACATTTGTCTTTGAATTTCTTATTTTTAAAAAAATCAATTGTGTTTCTTATGTTTTTACTGTAAGGTGCACAGATTGATGTCGAGTTGGGCAGCCTTGTATATTGTAAAATTAAATAAGTAACATAAAATTAGTTATTAAGTTATAGTAACAAATGAAATAAAAGGGGAAAAAAAGAAATACCCAAAATGAACGTAATAAATTGATATACATCATTTAAATGCATTGCATGTTTAATAATTATATTGAATTATGCATTAAAATTGTTCTTGTAAAATACTGTATTATGAAATCTATGCCAAAAGGAAAAATGTGCCATTTGTTTAATTAGTAGAAAGATAGCTATTCTAAAACTTGATGGGTTACGTATTCTTTAAATGTCATCTTTCATGTCTAAGGCAATAGTACATTTTGTGGATGGAGCATTAATTACTATTTAATGCACAAAGTCTGTAGAGATTCTCAGTCATCCAGGACATGATTGTCCCAAAGGTGCTTTTTCAGGAGGCAACTGGACTTCCTTGTTTTTTCTTTGAAGACCATTTTGCTTCTCATCCAAGAAGCTTCTTCAGCTCTGACAGGATAGTAGGGAATGGAAGGATTTATATTCCTTGCAGACAGCTGGTAATTTGCATCCTTCAGGGTCACCTGAGTAGTGCTCCTGCTTCCTGTAGTCTGCAATTTTTCCTCTGGAAATCCATTCCTGCTCCCCCACCATTCAGTGACCCTGAGGACACAGATAAAGTGCTTCAACGGCCCTCTAAAAGGATGCAAATTACCAGCTATCTGCAAGGAATATAAATCCTTCCATTCCCCACTATCCTGTCAGAGCTGAAGAAGCTTCTTGGATGAGAAGCAAAACGGTCTTCAAAGAAAAAACAAAGTCCAGTTGCCTCCTGAAAAAGCACCTTTGGGACATTTAATGCACAATTCTGGATAATCTGGACATAGAGCAGATACAAACGGATTTGGTCTAGGTATGAATTAAAAGCACCTGTGTCCCAAGCAGATGTGTGTTAAGGTAGGATTTGTGAGACCAGGGCAGTGGCCGTTGGGGCAACAGAGATAAGGGAAAAGAAGATGGGGTGGGTGAGTTGTGTATTCCATGCTTTAATTCAGCCATAATGGTTGAGTGGTAAAGGAAAGGATGGTCCTGGGAAGATCAAGGCAAGATTTGCAGGTTGCCTGGGCCAGGTAGATAATGCCATTCTTGGATTCAGGTTTGCTGCATAAAAGGAAGGAACTGAGGAGCATAAAACAAAGGGAGGATCTGGGAAAGTCAGAACACAGGCCATAAAAAGGAAGAGGTGTGCAAGATATGTCCTGCTCATACCCTAAGATCCTTATAGGTTTTGTCTCAGCCAAAACCCAGAACCACCATCTTTGAGTTTTGCTAGTGTGTAATTCAAATTGCAGTGTGTTTGTCTCAGATCCAAAACAAAACATTTTCCATTGTATGCATCCTGTCTACCTCAATAACGTAGCAACATGTCTTTGGCAACGATTTCTGTTCTGTTTAGTTTCTTTTGTATAAAATTATATTCCTAACATTGTAATAAATGTTAGGGAAATTATTTGTGGGGGTTTGAAGAAAGTATGTCTAATAATTGGAATATTTTTCTTTAATATGCTTGCTTTACAGAAGGATAAAAAAGATAAAGCAGAAAAGCAGAAACTGAAAAAGCATACTTTAGCCGAGACTGAATTACTGGATTTGGAGTTGGAACCACCAAAAGCAAAGAAAAGTAAAAAAAAGAAAGAAATGGCTGATAAAAATGAAGATGTAATTTCAGAATGCAATTCAATATCTCACATGAGTAATGGGGTAAAGCACTCAAAAAAGAAGAATAATTCTTGCGAAGATTTACATACAGAATGTGAAAGTGATCAAGATCAGGTGAGATTATTCTCTGTACTAAATATCTTTTATTTAGAATGTCAATACTATAAAGAAGAAAGATCAGACATTTTACAGCTATGTCAGGGCAAAGCGTAATCCTGATGACTCATTAGTGTAATCTTTATGTGCATTTCTATTTGAATATTAAGTATTTTTGAGATTATAAAAACATGATTTTATAGACTGGGAGCATAAAATTTTATTCAAAGCATAAAATCAGGTTGCATATCTCATTCTCTGATTTCAAATATAGTATGTTAATATTGAGATATAGAGCCACTTATGATGTTTAATAAGTAGTCTTTGTTTTAGGGACTGTTTGATTATGACAATGATGAAAAAGTAACTTTGTGACCAATACTTGCATATATGACCTTTACAGGTCTGTAAAACAAAGGAAAGCTGAAGTAAGATCATAAGTGCAATTACAGTATATCACAGAAGTGAGTACACCCCCTCACATTTTGTAAATATTTAAGTATATCTTTTCATGTGACAACACTGAAGAAATGACACTTGGCTACAATGTAAAGTAGTGAGTATACAGCTTGTATAACAGTGTAAATGTGCTGTCCCCTCAAAATAACACAACACACAGCCATTAATGTCTAAACTGCTGGCAACAAAAGTGAGTACACCCCTAAGTGATAATGTCCAAATGGGGCCCAAGTAGCCATTTTCCCTCCCTGGTGTCATGTGACTCGTTAGTGGTACAAGGTCTCAGGTGTGAAGGGGAAGCAGGTGTGTTAAATTTGGTGTTATCGCTCTCACTCTCTCATACTGGTCACTGGAAGTTCAACATGGCACCTCATGGCAATGTACTCTGAGGATCTGAAAAAACAAATTGTTGCTCTACATAAAGATGGCCTAGGCCTGTGATGGCGAACCTATGGCACGTGTGCCAGAGGTGGCACGCAGAGCCCTCTCTGTGGGCATGCGCGCCGTCGCCAGCTGCTCTCTTCCGGGTTCCGGTGCGCGCATGCACACCGACCAGCTACTCTCTTCCGGATTTTGGTACTCCGGCGCGTGTGCGGGCTCCAGTTTCGGCATTCGGTGCCGAAAATGTTAACCGTCACTGGCTAGGCTATAAGAAGATTGCCAAGACCCTGAAACTGAGCTGCAGCACGGTGGCCAAGACCATACAGCGGTTTAACAGGACAGGTTCCACTCAGAGCAGGCCTCGCCATGGTCGACCAAAGAAGTTGAGTGCCCGTGCTCAGCGTCATATCCAGAGGTTGGCTTTCGGAAATAGACGTATGAGTGCTGCCAGCATTGCTGCAGAGGTTGAAGGGGGGGGGTCAGCCTGTCAGTGCTCAGACCATACGCCGCACGCTGCAGCAAATTGGTCTGCAGGGCTGTCATCCCAGAAGGAAGCCTCTTCTAAAGATGATGCACAAGAAAGCCCGCAAA
>QLTV01014916.1:1796853-1835722 GCA_003457575.1 Thermophis baileyi | reverse complement strand
CCCACCTCCAAAACGACCACTGCCTTGCGAAAGAAGCTGAGGGTAAAGGTGATGGACTTGCCAAGCATGTCTCCAGACCTAAACGCTATTGAGAATTTGTGGGGCATCCTGAAACAGAAGGTGGAGGTGCGCAAGGTCTCTAACATCCACCAGCTCCGTGATGTCATCAGGGAGGGGTGGAAGAGGACTCCCGTGGCAACCTGTGAAGCTCTGGTGAACTCTATGCCCAAGAGGGTTAAGGCAGTGCTGGAAAATAATGGTGGCCACACAAAATATTGACACTTTGGGCCCCATTTGGACATTATCACTTAGGGGTTACTCACTTTTGTTGCCAGCAGTTTAGACATTAATGGCTGTGTGTTGCGTTATTTTGAGGGGACAGCACATTTACACTGTTATACAAGCTGTATACTCACTACTTTACATTGTAGCCAAGTGTCATTTCTTCAGTGTTGTCACATGAAAAGATATAGTTAAATATTTACAAAATGTGAGGGGGTGTACTCACTTCTGTGATATACTGTATAGTTTCACTTAGTGACTGCTTCACTTAATAACCAAGTAGCCAGTCCCAATTGTCTCTAAATGTAGACTATCTATACTGCAACAAGACATTTACTTATGAAAGTGTAATAAAAAAATATTAGAATGTGCTGAGATGGATAGACTGACACTTAAGATTAAAAAAAAGGAAGAAACAGAATACTTTTTAACATGGGATATATTTTACCAATGGTTAACTAACAGAAACAGGTTAGAATTTAAAAAGAATTTAAAGAGATAATAAACATTTGTATTGAAAATATTGCAAGATGGACAAACTAATTGTATTATTATTTTGTTATTAATATTGATATGTTTATTAAGATTACTAGTATGATTATGGTTGTACCTTTACTCAAAATTAATTATGCCCAGACAACACGTTGTTCAGATAGACATTGAATTTTTTATTTTTTAAAGAAAAAATGTACCAATAAAACATATTTTAAAAAAAGACATTTACTTATCAGACATATTTATTGCCGTGCATCTCACCGAAATGTGACTCTTCTTGGGTGGTGTACATAAAACCGTAAAAAAAATTACAAAAACACTCTAAAATTAAAATAATATTAAATAAAAAACGGTAGGTAGAGCATAGATGTTATATACAATCTAGCCACCTCATTAAATCTCCATTTCTGTGAGACCCCTAAGCCTGTTGACATAATCATGTTTTAAGGGACTTCTGTGGAGGAACATCAAGGAGAGTTCCAATCTCACCTCGGGGGTGGGTGGGAATGATGTTCCACAGAGTAGGTGCCATGGCAGAAAAGACCCATCAAATAGCTGCTTAGGAGACAGAGCCTGGAGCATGCAACTCCTGCTGGATCTGATGTGACGGGTAGATGTCGTTGGAAAGATGCAATTCCTCAGATAACCTCCCCCATGCCATGAAGGGCTTTAAAGGCCAGAAGCAATAGCAATAGCACTTAGACTTATATACCGCTTCATAGTGCTTTACAGCCCTCTCTAAGCGGTTTACAGAGTTAACATATTGCCCCCAACAATCTGGGTCCTCATTTTACCCACCTCAGAAGGATGGAAGGCTGAGTCAACCTTGAGCCGGTGAGATTTGAACCGCCGAACTGCAGCTAGCAGTCAGCTGAAGTAGCCTGCAGTGCTGCACTCTAACCACTGCGCCACCTCGGCTCTTACCTCGGCAGCACTTGGAATTGGACCTAGAAGCAAACTGGCAGCCAATGCAGCTCGCAGATCAGAGGTATAATATGTGCCATTCTAGGAGCGCACACAACTGCCTGCACTGCTGCATTTTGCACCAGCTGAAGCATCTGCATGCTTATCAAGGGCAACCCCATGCAGCGCACATTACAGTAGTTCACCCTGGAGAAGGTCAGGGCATGAATGACTGAGCGGAACCCCTTGATCCAGCAACTCACCTCATTGTTAAGGAACTGCCAATCTTCAATATTAAGCTCAGTGGACCAGTGATGTAACTTAACAGGCAGGTTCATGTGTTTGTTAAACATAGCAGTAATCAGATCCTAAAGTTATGAAATAATAGATCTCTGTGTATTAATAACTGAAAACAACCTTTTAGACTTACCAGTGTTCTTTGTCATATTCCATATGGTGTATGCTACCATGCAGAACATATCAAAACACAGTTGTTAGTATTTATCCTCCATTATTTTATACTTTCCTACTCTTTGTATTTCTGATGTTTATCTTGGGTGCATTTTGTATTTAACATTCTTAGCACATCTATATTATTTATTACATGCATGCATGCATGCATATGTTATTGCTCTAAAGAAATTATAACAATAGTTGCATTTAATTTTTCCCCCCTGGGAATATTTGAAAGTGGGTATTGAGTACTGTAGATGCTTTTTTCTTTCAGTTCTTTAAAAAAATTTTGGAATTAAAATCTTACACTTTCTGTAACTGCTTTTTATTTTTGTTTAAAATAGGAACTGACAGCAGAACAAAAGGAAGGTGCTTTTGCCAATTTTGATATCTCTAAAGCAACCCTTGATCTTCTGAAAGGTATACCCATTGAATGTTTTCAGCCCGAAGCAAATTTTCACTTATTTTCTAAATCTGGTAGCCTGATGATCTCTGCATGAGAGGATTTGATGTTAGCAGATGAGAATTGGTATAATTGAAATATTCCTAAATTCATTGATGAGTTACTGTCTGCAAAAGATTTGCATAGAAGTTAACTTGGTTTTCAAGTGAATATGTTATTTTTTTTTCTTTTGAAAGTAAGGGGTCAAATTTTGGCTTATTCTGATGTTACTATGATTCTGACTAGATCCTGTAAACTCATGAATAAATTTCATGTTCTTTAGAAAAGCTCAGAGATAAAAGTTGAGGAATAATAACGTTTGGTGCCACATACAACATTTCATGTAGATATGCAAACTATATATAGCTTGGTTAAAAATGATAAGAGAGCTATAATTTCTTGGTGCAAACACCTGAGTAGTATCAAATCCTTTTACAGTTGATATTTTGCATATTTCTGTAGGGAGGTTGTTTCCAGGCATTTTTTTTTATCATTGTAGAGTTCAGCAATTAGTTGTAGCCTCAGGACAAAAGAAAAAAATATGCCATGATCTATGGGATTAACGATCTGGGTAAATTTCTAGGACATCATTTCTCAGTCTTAGCCACTTTAAGATTTGTGGACTTTAACTTTATGTTGGCTGAAAGTCTGGGAGTTGAAGTCCACACATGTTAAAATTGTTGAGCTTGAGAAACACTGTTCTAGGAAGAAGAAGGAAGGAAGGAAGATTTGATTCATAGATCTGACGGATGTTGTTGCTTTTAGGTAGAATGCTGGACTTGGATGTACTCCATGTGACTGAGAGTAGTAATTTGTAAAGTATTTAATAAAATTATCTCTAGCATAGTCTCTCTTGTGTATTTTCTTTTATTTAAAGTTTTGTTACAGAAAAATTAAGGACTAATGGTGATAAGCATATATTTTTTTAAAGAAAATCTAATAGTATTCTTCCACAGCTCGTGGTGTCACCTACCTGTTTCCAGTACAAGTTAAGACTTTCAAGCCAGTATTTGAAGGCAAAGATTTAATTGCCCAAGCTCGGACAGGAACAGGGAAAACATTCTCCTTTGCCATTCCATTAATTGAAAAACTTTATCAAGATCCACAGGAAAGAAAAAGAGGCCGCTCACCAAAGGTAATGAAGTCACAATAAAATTACAAACTTGAGCGGGGGGACAATAATACATTAATCACTCATATACATGAGAAGTACATAGTGATGCTGCTCTCATCATGTGGGCTGCAGATCTATTTGCCTTAACATCGTTATTATGTTTGGGGGAATGGGGAGGATGATTCAACTTGCTCTTAGTGCTGTCTAATTGTACAAGAACCCACAAATAATTCTTTGTTTGTAATTAGGTACTAGTTCTGACTCCAACCAGAGAATTGGCAATGCAGGTTGCCAGAGACTTCAAAGATATTACAAAGAAACTTACCGTGGCTTGTTTTTATGGAGGAACACCGTATAATGGACAGTGTAAGAAAGTACAAGTTGCTGTTTGATGATATAACATTTCAATTTAAAAATACCTTTTTTAAAACTGTCTTTATTGTTTTTTTAAAATGTGCATTATATTGCTCCATAATACTTTTAAAAAACTTGTAATGCATCATGAGCCGAGGTGGCGCAGTGGTTAGAGTGCAGCACTGCAGGCTACTTCAGCTGACTGCTAGCTGCAGTTCAGCGGTTCAAATCTCACCGGCTCAAGGTTGACTCAGCCTTCCATCCTTCTGAGGTGGGTAAAATGAGGACCCAGATTGTTGGGGGCAATATGCTAACTCTGTAAACCGCTTAGAGAGGGCTGTAAAGCACTATGAAGCGGTATATAAGTCTAACTGCTATTGCTATTGCTATCATGTTCATTTGTTGGACTCAGAAATGTAAATAAATTGTAACAAGTTATTTTAATGTGTAATTTGAAATAGCTGAAAACATACATATCAACGTGAAACAAAATCAATTTAATCTTAGGCATACTTGAAGGAACGTTTTAGTGTGATGCTTTAGATACTTTAGAGTGGTGATTAGTTTAAAGTAAATGTTCATTGTGGCTTTAGATTCTTATATTTGTAAATTTATTTAGAATATTTATTAAATTAAGCATACGAAGATGAAAATTGTTAGAACTTGTTTGGTGACTAATATAGTTCAAACTCATAAGTAATGCTGACAGATTTCAGAACATTGGCCTTACAATAATTTTTAGAGTTAAGCATTAAGTTTGATATATAACATGTTAAAATTCCTTCTAGTGGATCTAATTAGAAATGGCATTGACATCCTGGTTGGGACTCCTGGTCGAATAAAAGATCACCTCCAAAATAATAAATTGGACATTTCTAAATTGAAACATGTCGTCTTGGATGAAGTTGATCAGATGTTGGATATGGGATTTGCTGAACAAGTAGAAGAAATCTTAGTGAATTCTTATAAGAAAGGTAAGCATGTTGTCTGTGTATCTGTTCCATTTTGGAATCTTCTGTTCCTGAGTTTTAATGCTGAGAGAATATGTAAGGGATAAGTGCAGGACTAGGAAAACCAGTTGGTCCATTCGATCACTGATTCTATGTCAAATTTAACTTCATACGGTAAATTTAATTTGGAGCCAATTGTAATATGTCATAGGGCCTGAATATAAAGAACTGGAATGTAGTTAAAAACCTGTATCAAAATAACCTGAGATACAGGTTATCAAAAGCAATTGGGAGTAGAATTAAAATCACTAAGCGACGTGGTTGTAAAATGGGATGTCACATGACTGCATTGCTTAATGACAACCGTTCTAGCACTTCTTAATTGCAGCCTTGTAAGAGAATCCCATGCCGTTGTTAAGCAAGGACATCATGTCATCATTTGCGACCCTATTGGTTCTCCACTGACTTTGCTTGTAGGAAGTTGGCAAAAAATGTCACAAATAGTGACCAGTGATAGGGATGCTGCAACAGCCGGAACTTTTGAGGACTGTTCATAAGTACCACTTATTCAGAGACATTGCAAGTTTGAATGAGTGGTTAAGCGAGGATCACCTGTATACCAAAAGCATTATAATTTATTCCCTTATTTCTTTTCTTGCTGGCCCATCCAAAAATACTTTGGAAGTATTTGGCAATAATGACAGCACACAAATAATCAATTTGCTTTTTATTCTGAGATGTGTTCTCTTGTTGATTATATTTTACATAGCAATGATTAGAGATGTACAAAACATAGTGAATTCAAATCATTGGATGCTACTTTGCTCATTTGGGGAATGTTTGAAACCTGCAATCTGTTGAGTTTTTCAAATGGCATGATGCAAACTGAAAGCAGGGCATTCAGATTCAAACAACGTATATTTCTAGATACTATCATATAAATGTTTCTTGCTTTGCTCTTTTATGAGCATGTATATGGATTTTCTAAACGTTTATATGTGTTATTTATTTGTTTTTAAGATTCTGAAGATAATCCACAGACACTCTTGTTTTCTGCAACTTGCCCTCAGTGGGTTTACAATGTAGCAAAGAAATATATGAAATCCAAATATGAGCAAGTTGATCTTATTGGAAAGAAGACTAAAAAAACTGCTATGACTGTAGAGGTAAATTAACTTTTTATAATAGCATAAGATTAACACCGTAACTGCATCTGGATGGAAATCATGAACATGTATGCATATATACCCCTTTCTAAGGGTGTCTGTAGGAT
This sequence comes from Thermophis baileyi, assembly GCA_003457575.1. Taxonomy (NCBI): domain Eukaryota; kingdom Metazoa; phylum Chordata; class Lepidosauria; order Squamata; family Dipsadidae; genus Thermophis; species Thermophis baileyi. The sequence goes on along the minus strand of QLTV01014916.1, from coordinate 1,829,456 downwards.
CTAGTAGAAAGTGTTGAGATGGCAGGCATGAATGTGCAACCAGAATTTCACATTTTTTTATGTCTATCACCCCCATCCTTTTCTCTTTGCTAATTGCTAATGAATACGGCTTTGCTTTGGCAGCATTTAGCCATTGAATGTCATTGGTCCCAAAGAGCTGCAGTGATTGGAGATGTCATTCAAGTCTACAGCGGGAGTCATGGACGAACCATAATATTTTGTGAGACAAAAAAAGAAGCAACTGAACTGGCTCTTAATGCCTCAATAAAACAGGTAGAGTGACCCAAAAGTATGAAAAGGAATAAATATAATAGAAGACAAGAGAGTGATTAACAACTTATTCAGATATGGAATATTCATTAGAGCAATTTGTTTCAAAATACTTTCAAATTCACAACCTGATTGATCCTCTCTTTTTCTTTTTTAAGCTTTTATTATAAGATTACCTACGATCCATAACTGCAATACCTCTTGATCCCTCAAAAGTTTCTGAACACAATTTTCCGTGCTTATCTGACCTCCTTTACTTTTCTGCTGTTCAGTGAGACTTCTGTGCTTGATTTCTCCCCCTTGAAGCTTTATCTTTTTTCCAAAGGATAGTTTTAATCCCAATCCCAATTTCCATTTATATACTGTATAGTTTTTGTTCAGTTTGTGACCTAATATAATTGAATACAAAACCTGATGTATAGAGTTCAAGTAAAATAAGGTTTGTGACAGATTTCCTTATTGTATTTATTTCCTCTTTATTTTAATATACCTCAGTTGTTCTTTAATAATGTTTCTAACCATTACTTTCTGATTTTCCAAATGTCCTAAATGGTTTTTGGGGGGAGTATTCTGGGGTGGCAGCCATAGACATTGGAGTAAAATTCTTTCCACATATTTGAGAGGTAGGTGTCAGAATCAAGGGAAGAGGCAGAATTGACATCCAGGAATTGGGTGCAGATTGGCTGCGGTCTTGTCACTGTGAGCAGCAACAGTAGAGATCGAGTAGATGAGACATAAGCAGGTATCATTCAAAAGGAGACCAAGACAAGGGAAAAGGAAGTTTAGCTCTGCAGTGAATAACATCCTGGAGTTTAGTTGAAGGAAAATATGGAAACTTCTGGTGAGCCTTTTCTAATTCTAAGATGTGGTATTATGGTATCTGCAGTGCTTTTGTCTTGAGGCAGTTTAGCCTTCAAAATATTTGGAGTTAACTCTAATATAGTCTTTGTCAAGCAAAGGTTTTGATATTTCAGTTGAATTGAGGGAAATCAATCCTGTTATTTGGACAGTTCTCTTTATTTATTTATTTAATGTTTGCAGGATGCACAATCTTTACATGGTGACATTCCACAAAAGCAGAGAGAGGTCACTTTGAAAGGCTTTCGTAATGGAGCGTTTGGAGTACTGGTTGCAACTAATGTGGCTGCCCGTGGCTTAGATATTCCAGAAGTTGATCTGGTAATACAGGGTTCCCCACCAAAGGTAAAATGACCTGGTTTTGGGCAGAGGGAAAAGTTATTTGTACCAAAAAAAGTGCTGTTGCTTAGTTAAAGTGACACAAAAAAATCGTTAAAGCTTGCTGCAAAGAGGACTTGGGATCCTCATTTGAGTTGTTTTGCCTTTTCTGCTGGAAAACTCAGCACAGTTGAAGTGAGAAAATTATTTTTGTTTCTTCAAAAATAGAACTTTATTCTGTCTCTTAGACTGCTAGCTAAAATTTGCTATACTGTCTTATCAGGATGTTGGGGTGTGAGGGTGGGCCAAATTCCAAATGTTTTACAAGGATTCCAAAGCAGCTATTACTCCATGAATACTTTGTAATTCTTCATGAATTCTACCTATAATGGTGTAAATTTATTCTAATACCATCTTGCTGTTCAAGTGGTTTCTAAGTAGATTTTTTTTGAATCTATTAATTTTAACATTCTTAAAAAATTGTTGAATTCTCACTATAAATGTCACACAATGGTAACATAAATAATTTTCTGTTGAGGCAATTCCTAGTTTACAAAGATAGCTTCGTTTTATTATTATTATTATTTATTAAATTTGTATGCCGCCCAACTCCCAAGGGACTCTGGGCGGCTCACAACAATATAAAAAAACCATTAAAAGAAAACATAATAAAAACATTTAAAAACAGTTAAAAAAACTCATACACACATACACTCATAAGTTTCATCTTTCTGCTCTCGTTAATAGTGCATTTTAAAGAGTATACCATTCTGTATATTTGTAAGTAAAATGTTGGCTTTTCTGCAACATGGATATTATTTGAATGTTTCTTTGTAAAGGATGTAGAATCTTACATTCATCGCTCTGGACGCACAGGCCGAGCTGGACGGACTGGGATCTGTATCTGTTTCTATCAGCGCCGGGAAGATTATCAGCTGAAACAAGTAGAACAAAAAGCGGTAATTATTTCTGAATTTCTTAGTGGAAGTTGTGACATCTCTCTCTCTGTTGTGATTTTTTTAAAAGCCATATAAGTTTTTAAAGTGCTTTTTACCATTTCAACTAAAGTGTTTAGGACTAGTTTTCTGACCAACTTTTGTCAGTGAAACTGTGTGCCTTCTATTTTCAGGGCATTACATTTAAACGTGTAGGTGTTCCTACAGCAACAGACATAATTAAAGCTTCCAGTAAAGATGCAATCAGGTACGTTAATCCTAAATATTAAGTAAAAGTTAGTATCTGAAATAAGCAGCTTGATGACAGAAGCCCCACTCTTTTTTTTTTTCCATGTGTGTTATATGGATGCTGTACATTAGTTTCTGTTTGAACATTTCATAAATGATTCATTGTTCATTTTAGTAGTTTTGTAAATATTTATTCTTTAAAATTTTCATTCAGATCTTTGGATTCGGTTCCTCCATCTGCCATTGACTACTTCAGACAATCTGCTGAACAGCTAATAGAAGAAAAGGGGGCTGTGGAAGCGCTGGCTGCAGCCCTGGCTCATATCTCAGGAGCTACATCTATTGAACAGCGCTCTTTGCTCAACTCTGATGCGGTAATAAATACACAGAGTTTAATAGTTACTTATGCACATCCTGATTTTCCTAATGCAATATGTGTAACCTGAGGAATCATTTAAAATGTATGCATTATACATATGTTTTCAAAGAGGCCTTTACAGGTACAGTTTTTAATCACAATTAAGAAAATATAAACAGTTTCTCCTTTGGCAGTGATTTCCCCACTGGTGGTGTTGAATAACTAGGTGAATACCAACACCTTTCAGGATTTGACTGGCCAATCTTCCTGGGTATAGAAGCTTAGTTAGTACATGGATAGGTACTGAGGAGAGTAAGGAAGATGACCTTGATGGCAATTGTCAGGATGCTACCAGGGCATGGATTATTCTAATCTATCTGAGTATAACTGTAGCTAGTAAATTGGTGTAAAGTAGTAAAAAGTTTTGTGTCTCCAAAGTTAAGTAAATATTCCTGGAATTATTTAATATTTCCTACAATGAAGGCGTTTAAATACATTTAGTAATTACAGGGTAAGAAATTCAAATGTAAGCTTAGCTGTCATGTAAACTTGACTTGGTGGAATTACCCTTATTTTTTTAAAAAATGTTTTCTTTGCAAAACATGGGGTAAAATAAGAGAGGTAATCAGTTATTAATGATACTTTAAAAACTTTTTAAAAACTACAAGGAATGTGCCAAAACAACTGAATGGCAATATATTCAGTTAAAACTTCATATGTTTCCTGTTTGGTCCAAATGCCTTCCTTGCCTCTAAAACCTGTGATTTTGAATGTATTTCAAAGAGATTTTAAGAAATTATAAAAATAAATATGAATATTGTATAAGAAATTTACAGTGAAGGCTTGGAATTTCCTATATTACAAATCAATGGCTCAATACTTCTCAAGAAGTATTAAATGTGTTTCATGAAGTAAAACCGGTGTAAATTAAAAATAGTTGACTATTATCCTTACACTGTTGATGGACACACTCAGAGATACATTAATACATTAGTCATGTCCAAATGTGTAATAATATACATGTATAATTGGACAGCCATTTGACTGAGATGGTATAAGGTCTTCTGTCTTGAGCGGGGGGGGGGGGGGGGGGGGGGCACTCCCAAGTCCTTTCCAGCCCTGTTTCTATGTTGTATGTATTTCCCTTTTTGGTTGGTTATTATGTTGCCTGCTGGCCTACTGTTATCCCATATTTCAGTTGTTCACCCTGTTTGCTGAAAAAATTGTATAGCAGATCTCTCAACATTCTTTAATCAATAAGAGCTTTAGTAATTTATGTGTTTGTATATGCACTAATAATTGCACTCTGTATCATAAATGGGACGCGGTGGCTAAGACGCTGAGCTTGTCAATCAGAAAGGTCGGCAGTTTGGTGGTTCGAATCCCTAGCGCCGCATAACGGAGTGAGCTCCCGTTACTTGCCCCAGCTTCTGCCAACCTACCGGTAGCAGTTCGAAAGCATGTAAAAATGCAAGTAGAAAAATAGGGACCACCTTTGGTGGGAAGGTAACAGCGTTCCGTGCGCCTTCGGCATTTAATCATGCCGGCCACATGACCACGGAGACTTCTTCGGACAGCGCTGGCTCTTCGGCTTTGAAACCGAGATGAGCACCGCCCTCTAGAGTCGGGAACGACTAGCACATATGTGCGAGGGGAACCTTTACCTTTACTATCATAAATGTACATCACTGATTTTTTTTTTTTAACAAAGGGTTATGTGACCATGATACTTCAGTGCTCGGTAGAAATGCATGCCACTGGTTATGCTTGGCGGGGTCTGAAAGAACAATTGGGTGAGGACATTGACAACACAGTATTCAGAATGTGTTTTCTCAAAGGAAAAATGGTAAGAAACATTTTTTTTTCTGCCTATACGGTTTATAGGTGTTACTTGAAAATTTTCTTCTAGTAATTGCTTCCTTTCTTGCCTAATCTGGTAATGAGTGAAGCTTAAATCAGGCATACAGTGTCGATAAGATATTGGGGAAGATTTGTATAGCTAGATAATTTTATCCAGAACAGAGTTTTGGACTTAAATAGAAGAAACCCAGACTTGAATGGTTGTTTATAATTTATGAATAAATTACAATTCAGGGCTCCTGTGTGGGTCAACTATTATAACTAGGACAGTAAATTAAATACAGGTGATCTTGACTAATCTGTTGCTTGAAACATGTATATTAATGCAAGTATCCTGCTCCTTAAAGAGTTTTGAATTTCTTCGATGACTGATATTCTGTCTCTTTCTTGTGTTAAGGGCGTATGTTTTGATATTCCAAAAACTGAATTAAATAAAATAAAGGTAAGATTTTACTTTCCAATGTGAATCAATCTTGAGTAGCTCATGCCATTGGATGCCCTTCAGCTGTCATTTATAATCCGATGATCTTAAATATATTTACTTGTATGCTTGTTTCACAGTCCACTATTGCAAAAAAAATTCATAAAATGCCAGAATGAACTTAAAGTATGTACAGGTAGTCCCTGCTTAACAACCCTAATTAGACCCAGAATTTTCTCTGCTAAGTGATACAGTCATTAGGTGAAACACCATGTGACCACACCAGCAATGGCAGTTTTAGTGGTCCTGGTTGCATTCATTAAGCCAGGACCTCATGCTTCTCCTGACCTGCTGCACTTGCCTCTGCTTCAAATCTTAATTACAATCAAAGATCTGTATAAGGAGGAGGATGGGGTACAGTCATTTAAAAAGAATAGAAGCAAAGAAGTTACATCAGAGTCTAAAAAATGAAAAACTAGGAGATACTAAACAGAAAGTATACATAAAAGTCTATAAGAATCTAAAAGAAGAGTTAGGAGCATTAGATGGGTGTAGGGGAGCATAAAAGGTTAGTATGTGGAAGACTATATCAGATTACAGAGCATTCTAATAGATACCCATGAAGTCTAGTTTATGGCACAGCCCATCATCCAACCAATTTGGAGCACTGCTGCATAGAATCCGGCAACATTATATGTTGTAGCAGGGTTGATAACTGAAAGCAGCAGGGAGATGTAAAATTGTCCAATACATCCTGGGTATTTATGCTTCAATGGTGAGAAAAGGCTAATATAAATGTCTTTGTAGCACAGGCACTGGAGGAGCACATGCTTTGTTGCTTCTTTGGGTCCAGAGTCACAGGGCCATTGTCTTTATCAGCCTTCAAGGACAGCTGAGATGGGGGCATGTCATTTTGCCCAGTAAAGGCCCTTGGTGATTAGGGATTTTGAGGTTAGTTAGGTATGTCATAGGGAAGGCAAGACTACCTGTTGGATCCTGGCTAGATCCAAGTTGATAATGCTGTGTCTGCTTCATGCTGTTTAATGCTTTGGTCTGATTGTTCCGTATTCATGCTGAGCAGGGGTGAAATGCTCCCGGTTCGGGCATGCCTGCCAGTCGTCGGAGAGCCGGTAGCAACGGCAGCGCGAGGCGTCGCCCACCCGCCCGGACGCCGCCATTTGGGTTTTTTTACCCTCTGCACATGCGCAGAACGCTTTGTGCATGCGCAGAGGGTAAAAGAACTCAGATGGCGGCATCCGGGCGGGTGGGCAACGCCTCACACTGCCGTCACTACCTGCTCTCCGACGACCAGCAGGCACACCGGAACCGGGAGCATTTCACACCTGATGCTGAGTGGAAGAGCTGGAGAGAAACCCAAAGATGAAATTTTTAGTTGCTAGTTCTTGTTTCCATGTGGATTTCCATCACTCATAGTTAACAGGGAAAGACCAAGGGGTAAAAAGGATAGTCTGGGTCAGTGATTGCGTATGGTCACCCCACACTTGAGCCTCCACTTTCATGAAGCCTGTTTCTGATCGCATAATTGGAAAAAGGGCCCAGTGGCCACCATAAAGAAGTTGTTGCATTGTCTTGGCTTTAAATAATTTGAGTGCTGTAGGTATATAGTGACCACTTCTTGTCTTAAGAATTTTAAAAGATGACAGCCTAACTCATTTACATTTTTAGCAACATATTTAATCCCTATGGGTTTTCCCATTGCCAGCAGAATGAAGGACTGATTGTGTTGCAGAGGCTAATAAAGTCTGTAATTAGTAGGATCACCTTTTCCCCCTTTTATATATAGGGTCAGTAATTGTAAACTTCCCAATCTTTGGGGACTCAGCCATAAGTGTCAATGCAAGTACAGAATGAGGCCAGAGAAGTCCATATTGTTTTCAATGGCCTCTGGAGGGATTAGGTCTCCTCCTGGGCCTTCCCCAGTCTTAGTTGAGCCACAAGGCTTTTGATCTTTGTCACTGTCACTGGTGATACATAAACCTGGTAAGTGATAGTAAGAGCTTTGACAGCATTAACACAGTCCTTGTCAAACCATGGCTTGGAATGATGCTGCTGTTGGCTCATGGTCACTGTTATTACTGGTTAGATGTTGGTGGAGCTCTTGGGTAAGGGTGTTATAATTCTCCAAGAATGCCTCAGGAGACTCAGCTGATGTCGGCTGACTAGAGGCAGTCTGAGGCCAATAGCTCAGCTATCATTTAATTTGGAGGTGAATACACTTGACTTGGCAATAAATTCTTCCTGTTGGCATCAGGAAGGGTGGGCAGACCCCTCATGGGTCTCTTGCATGAAGCCTTGTGACTATTGAGAGATGATTGCGGTCAAACTTAGACAACTTCTAGGGTCTTGACATAAACAAGGAGAGACAATTATACAGTCAATAGCAGTCATTATAAGCCAGATAGGTAGGTGAATTCAGCTGGGTGGTCACTTTCAAGGGCACCATTTAAAATGTAGAGCTTTAGCCTGAAGGCTGTCTAGCATTGAAGTCTTCTCTCAGGTCTGCAAATTTGGATTCAGCAATACTATATAAAGTCAGCAGCATAAGTTTGCAGTTCAGCCTATGAGAATCTGATCTTGGTTTTTTTGCCCCATTGGGGGCGTATAAGTATTTATTACCAATAGGGCCATTGTGATTGGATTGAATTAACACTGCTGTGGCATACAATATTAATGGGAGGAAGGGGCTTGATATAGCATGTAGAGTGGTGGAGACTAGGACCCCCAAGACCCCTTTTGCTCTTCCATAATTTACCCCTAGTTCTGCTCCAATTGAAAATGAATGAAATCCATTAAGTAGCAGTTTGCCAGCTGTGTCATTTTTCCTAAATTACAGTGATGTCATGGCGTAAGTACCTCCGCTTCAATTCCCCCACCCACCTATCTCCCCCCTCTCTGCCCGTTTAACCACTCTGCACTGTGCCCTGCACCCCCACTGCCCTGCACTTCAGTGCCCCTGTTGTCTTCCTCCTGCCCCCAGCTGACCTTGGCCATCATCTTCCTCCCACGGCTGATGAGTCACACATGGCCTGGCCCTTCATGAGGCAGTTGCTGGCCATGCGATGCCTTCCCAAGCCTGTACAAAATTCCTCTATCACCTTAGGGATGAAGTTTTATCCACATAGTTTAAACCTTTTGTATTTTTTCTAGACAGCTGAATAGGAGATAGAGTAAACTGGAATGTTAGTTGATCTACACCAGGGTTGTCAAACTGGATTTCTTCGAGGACCGGATCAGCATTGTAGTTTTCCGTGGGCTGGCTGGGGGGGGGGGGCCTCCTGCAGCACCTTGCTGGCCAAAACGGGGTATGGGGGGGGTGCCTGCGCCCCCACCCACGCCCCGTTTTGGCTGCCAGAGGCACCGTGGGCCAGTCCTTTGCTATTTCCAGGCCAGCCCCACGGGCCAGTTTTAACCACCCTGTGGGCCGGATCCAGCCCGCGGGTCTTGAGTTTGACACCCCTGATCTACGCTGTAGGCACAGGCATGCATTGGAGGAGCAAGGAGCAAATGATGAAAACTTCATGATGATATCATAATGCACATTTTGTCACTCTGATGAATCCTCTGAAACTATTGTGGAGAATCTCATGATCTCAAACTTAGGCTGAGGATGTGCTGCTGGTGGTTATACATCCGCAAATTCAAACCTTTATTGTCAGAGTACAACATGTGTACTATGAGATTGGCTGAGCCTCCCTTTTTTAAAGAATGGATTGTTTCTATTCAAGGGTTAAATAAGTTGCCTTTTCCTATTCTTGTTTTATAAGAGTGCTTCAAACTTATGAAAGCAACCTTCATTAACACTGTTTTCTCAGTGTTATCTTAAATACCAACTTTTGAAATGCCCTGAAAACATTGTTCTGAAAGAAGGCAAAAGACGTCTTGAATTCAGGTACAAAAAGTAGTTTGTGATAATTCATGTGTGTCTCTTTGGTGAAGCTTAAGCATTTTTTATTACTGTCTGTTTAGTAGTAAATGTTGGTCAGCATGCAAGTTTGTCAATTCTGCTCTCCCTATAGAATAATAAATGTTTTTTTTTTTAAAATTAGGAAACATGGCAAGATACAAGACGCTGGCAACTTTCTGTAGCAACAGAATTGCCTGAGCTTGAAAATTTACCACGTGAGGGAGGCCGAAATCCAGGCTCGGAATTTAGGAATGGAAGACGAAACGGTGGTTTCAACAGGCCTGATCGATTCAGAAATAGGGGCCAAAAACGGAGCTATAACCAAGCTTTTTGATAATTTGTTAATATGTCAAAATGGAACTCGAACCTCTTGTTTTACCATAAGTAAAATTAATTTACACTTTATTTATTACCCTGGTAATTTGTGTTTTAGTTATTAGCCTGGATGTGTCTCGTTCATTCAATTTGGGCTGCAAAAGTTCAGGTTGAAAAGATTATTTAAGCACAAGAACTGCTACACTGACACAATTAGTTGCAGTGCCCCTATATGTTGGACACAAGTAAATCTCTAGCCTTTGGAGGTTGGTAGCATATTAGAAATTTTGAGAATATGTTGTGGATGCTCCTTAAGGCTTTTTCCCCCTCCCCCATTCTCTGTATTATTTCACTTTACTTTTTCCAGACCAATAAGGATTTCTAATGAAACTGATCTACACAGTCATCCATTCCTCTTGCTTTTTAAGAAAGGTTTTGAGGATCATTTCATATCAAATTTCCAATTCTTGGAAATTGAGATTTGTTCATTCAGTTGGCTTCCCTTTTTTAAAAATACTGTTATTCAGTTAAATCAAAGCCATGAGTCTGGAAGGTGGTTAGATGTTAAATAAATTAACCTCAAGGACATATGTGACAGAAGTAGGACAAAACGCAACTGAATACAATTCTAAAAACATTTTCTTATGTATCTAGACAGTATTCAACTTAAATTGAAATTGCAGAAGTTGAAATTGTATTATTCTTGTTTTATTTTTTCTATAATACATTCCTTTACTGGTATAAGTAAATATTGACTATTTTATTTAAAAGATGTTACTTGACTTTTTTCAGGTGATATTTAAAGAATTAAATAGAATTTGTATTTTATTTGGGAATCCTGCAGATCTCTTTCTGATGCATTGTGTATAGCATGCTGCTCAGAGATGCCAATCCCTGGCTCACGCAATACCTCTCAAAGGTTTTTTATAATAGAACAGAGTTCACTATTTTTAAAAAAAACCAGGAAGCACTGGTCTAATTAAAATTCCCTTCATGTAAATGGATGAAAGTAGATTTGATTAATTCCCTGGGTGATTTGCTTAAAGAAGTTAGAATTTTTTAATACTGTGCATAGTGTAAGGATATTACTATATCCTTACATATTAACATATTACATATATATTACATATAACATATTACATATGTAATGTTATATATTACATAGTATAAGGATAATACTGTGCATAGTGTAAGGGATGCGGTGGCTCAGTGGCTAAGACGCTGAGCTTGTCGATCAGAAAGTTCGGCGGTTCGAATCCCTAGCGCCGCGTAACGGAGTGAGCTCCCATTACTTGTCCCAGCTTCTGCCAACCTAGCAGTTCGAAAGCATGTAAAAATGCAAGTAGAAAAATATGGACCACCTTTGGTGCGAAGGTAACAGCGTTCCGTGTGCCTTCGGCGTTTAGTCATGCCGGCCACATGACCACGGAGACGTCTTCGGCTTTGAAACTGAGATGAGCACCGCCCCCTAGAGTCAGGAACGACTAGCACATATGTGCGAGGGGAACCTTTACCTTTACCTTTTATAGTGTAAGGACAATAACTTGCCCATAATAGTGCTCTGAAATGAAGAAATCATAGGGGGAACTCCCCATGTAATGGATTTGGAGATAAAGTGCTTGCAAGCTCTATTTATGTCTGCTATGGTATTCAAAACTTGTGGGCACAATTCTTTCTAGTTACTGAGCTGTTGAGGTTTAGTATAAGAACAAACTAGATCTTGCAAGCCTGGAGTTGACTATTGTTTTATAGAAGTAAGATTTTAAGGTTAATCCCTTGAAATCATAAATTGTTGTCTTGATCTTTTTCTGCCCCTTAAGATTGTTTTAAAAAGCTTTTAAAAAAAAAAAAAAAAGATTTGCAGCATGTGTTCTAGATACGTCACAGTTGGACCAGGTCTGGTCATGATGGCATACATGGAATGCTATGCTGCCTCTATTTGGAAATCCTCAATATGGACATGGATATAACCAAAGTAGAAGATAGGGCACCGAGGCACCGAGGCACCGAGGCAAGCTTGGGAAGGCAGACTTGTGCAATGGGATATATAGTAACTCAAAGCACACACAAAATTCTCAAAATGCCAGATTATCAGATGGTGCTAACTGGGTGGTGAGATAGAATTCTTCTATACCAATTTTTCTTAACCTCGACAACTTTTAAGAGAGGTGGACTTCAACCCCCAGAATTTTCTCAGCCAAAATGGCTGGATGGAGAATCCTGGCAGTTAGTCCATCAAGTTGCTAGTTAAGAAACACTATTCTATACCATTTTTTTTCCCAACTTCAGCAACTTTCTGATGTGCAGACTTGTACTGCTCCCCTCCCCCCATGTACAGCAAGAGTTCTATAGGTGTTTTTTTAACCCTCCCCAAACAGGTCCTAAGAAAACACCCCCATTGCTCAGGTCCAGATTCCAAGCTCAGCATGGCAAGAGTCCCTACGTAAATCAAGTCCAATAGGCACACACAAAGTCCAGGAAAACAGTCCAGGAGTCAAACAGGTCAGGATACATGGCACAAGCACCCAAGGTACAGAACTGGGCACATTGCTCTAGCAACACTCAAGTCCTCAGGGCGGGATTAAGTAGGCAACCCCCCCCCCCCCCACCCCTTCATGAGAGGTGAGGTTGCCTCATGAGTAGTCTACACCCCTTCATGAGAGGTGAGGTTGCCTCATGAGTAGTCTAGCTGACCAGCGTTGTGCCTGCCTGCTCTAAGTGACCTTGATTAGGTGGACTCCACCTCATTGCTAAATGGTGGCAGCTCCTCGCCTGGAGCTCCTGGCCAACTTGCTGCAGCTGTGGCTCACCTCCCTCAGCCTGTCTCTCCTCTGATCGACCCAGCTTAGGCTGCTTTCTCAGGTTTAGCACTCTGAGCCCTGATCCTGACCAATACTCCACTCCATGCTTTGCTCTACAGACTCATACTCGCCCTCCTCAAACTCCATCTGGAGAGGGGTTCCAGGAGAGGATCCATGACAAGACTTCATGCAGGCTGAAGAATTCTGAGAGTTGAAGTATACATCATTAAAGTTACTGAGGTTGAAAAAGACTTCTAGACTAGCTACAGTGCTACACCATCTCTGGCTCCTCTAGCCCTGAACTGCATTTTTTTGCTCCAAAACATGAGATCTACTCATGAAACAACTAATATATTTGAATATTCCTTGAAAATAGTCTATTTGCAATAGCAATGCAATTTAAAGTAGCGTTAACCTAGATGGTTTAGGGCCATTTAAAATCACTTAGATATATATTTTTATAAGTTTACCCAAAGCAAAGTTTTGTGTAACCTACAGAGATGGAACTGAAATTCTAATAAACTAGTGGTGTATTTACTATTAGAAAACAAAAAAACATGCAGTGTTTCATATAGTGCCTAGGAATCCACTTATCAATCCTTTTAAAGAAAATGCTAAATATTCCAAATGGCCGAGGAGTGTATGTAATACTAAAAAAGCACTGCACTGTTGGGAAACCTACCATGGCTTTGAGTGAGGAAAAAGTTGGATAATTTCAATAATGAATTTAATTTTAAAATAATGAAAATTGAAATCGAGAGAGTCTGTGCTGCTTATTTTCTTTGTGGAATTATAGTTCCCAGCTAGAGGTCGAAGTGATTTTTAAACTATGTGGAACTAGGCTGCATTAATAGAAAGGTAGAATCAAGGTCATGTGAAGTGTTAGTGCCGCTATATAATGCCTTGACAAGACTATACTTGGAATACTGCATCCAATTTTGGTCACAATATAAAAAAAGATGTTGAGACTCTGGAAAGTATGCAGAGAAGAGCAACAAAGATGATTAGGGGGCTGGAGGCTAAAACATGAAGAACGGTTGCAGGAATTGGGCATATCTAGTCTAGTGAAATAGACAAGGGGTGACTTTATAGCAATCGTCCAATATTTGAAAGAGGGGTCAACCTATTTTCCAAAACAGCAGAAGGCAAAACAAGAAGCAACGGATGGAAACTAATTAAGAAGCCAAGCAACCTAGAACTAAGGAGAAATTTCCTGACAGAACAATTAATGAGTGGAACCATTGCCTTCAAAAGTTGTGGGTGCTCCATCACTGGAGGTTTTTAAGAAGAGACCGGACAGCCAATTGTTTGAAATGGTATACGTTTCTTGCTTGGGCAGGGGGTTGGACTAGAAGACCTCCAAGGTCCCTTCCAACTCTGTAACTCTGTTATATAAGTGGAAGCTAACTTGGAAAAAAAGCTAACCAGTCTCCAATTAATATCCGGACGGGCGACCCCAAAGAAATGCTAGGGCTATAGTTTAGTAGGGAAGTCGAAAAGAACACGGAAAAAAGCAATGGCAAAACCCCTTTCCATTTTGGTGTCAGAAAAACTACATGCTCGGCTATGTCCCTGGACCCGAGGACTAGAGGGAGCTGGGCAACTTTCTAGATGAGACCCTTGAACGAAGGTGTTTCTCTCATATAGAGTCCGAGGTTGCCTAGCGACCGTTGCCACGAGCAACTTCCCACGGCGGCGGAGGTTCCATTTTGACTGAGGGAAGACAGCCGCGTGAGCGAATGTGCGTATCTCTCCGCGCATGCGGACTATTTGAGAGAGCGCCGGGCGGGGGTCCGGCGACGCCAGCCGAGAGCAGCTACGAGCGGCGTCCTCCGAGAAGCAGCGCCGAGCGGGCAAATGGCGGCGGCAGCGGCGGCCGAGTGGGCCTCGCTGTGCGAAACTTTCCGCAGCGCCCTCAACCTCTCCTACGTGGAGTCCAAGAAGGACCCGGACACCGAGCCCTACCGCTCCAAGTACAGCGCGCGGGAGCTGCTCGAAGGCCTCAAGCAGCTGCTCGGCGCCGGGGAGGCCGGAGAGGCCGAAGGCGCTCGCGGCCCTGGCGAGGAGGAAGAGGAGGAGGAAGAGGAGGCGGCGGCGGCGTCCGAGGGCGAGCAGCGGCTACGCGCGGTGCGGCTGGCCGTGGTCGAATACGAGCTGGGGGTGAACCACACCGACACCCAGGAGTGCTCGGCCGGCGAGGAGCACCTGGCGAAGTGCCTGCAGCTGCTGGAGCGGCACCGCCTCTCCCGCGACTGCGTCTCCCTCTACATCCAGGCCCAGGTGCGGGAAGGACCCCCCCCACCCCCAGCAGGAGCCTGGAGCGGATGGGAGCGTCGCCCGGCACATCTGGGGGAGGCCGCCAAGGCATCGGCAGCACCAACACCGGGGGGGGGGGGGGGAGGGGGAGGGGGCGGATAGGACAAAGCTCGGCGGCGTTGCTGATGGGAGCGTCGCCCGGCACATCTGGGGGAGGCCGCCAAGGCATCGGCAGCACCAACACCGGGGGGGGGGGGTGGGAGAGGCAGGGGGCGGATAGGACAAAGCTCGGCGGCGTTGCTTCATTTGGGGAAGAGGGTGCTAGGATGGGCGTGGGGGGGGGATCTGTAGTCGGAGTAGTAGAGCATCCGATATACAGTAAGACGAGGGTGGAGGTATTGCATTCTGCAAGCTTTCCCCTTAGCCAGCCAGCTCGGACCCAGGAACTTGGGCTGCTTTTACATGTATCGATTAACTCTCAGAATTTCCCAATGAGTTGAGTTTTTGGAGTCGGAAGGCCTGTTTGGAGGAGTGCCATGTTGAAGACGCTGGGTTGGCTCTTATGTGTTTGTGTATTAAAAGAAAATAGTTGACAAAAGGCATGGCTGGACAGTGATGCAAAGTTCTGAGAGTTGGGTAATAAGACTTTAGTCTGTATGAGCTGGTAAAAGCAGAATATTGCAATGTGGATGGTGTTTCAGTGTTGACAGACGCACATTCTTTTCACCGTTTAGTGATCTGTTGCAAGCTTTGATCAGACAGCAGTATTGCCTTGATCAATTCCTCAAAGTAGTTACCCTGTGGGGATAGAGCTTTGGAATTTGCTAATAAGAGACCCAGTGAAAGGGGTTGGCTCCTTTGCATCTTTCACAAATCAGAATAAGAATTTTACCATGTAGAATGATTTTTCCCCTACTTCATACTGGAAGCCTGCAAAAGAAATATCTATTCTAGGCAATATTAAGGGTTGGGGGGGGGAGGGAATGGTAACAGTCTAGCGTGCCTTGTCTCTTTGCTGTCATCAATTCTGTGTTTGTGTTAGTCATCAAGGAAATTCAGCTGTTCTATCTAGCATACAGGCAGTAGACTGGCAGTAAGGGAACTAGTACATACTGCTCTGTTGGAAGCGAGCATCATTTCCATCCGCAGCTTAGGAATATCCTGTGCTGTTGAAGGCAGAGTTGAATGCCTGTTCAGTTATTCACTGGATCACTCTGGGCAGTCAGGAATTTTATGCATTACATTATTAAAAATCCCTTTATTTTGGTATTTCCTGCCAAATAACATTGAGTGATAGGAACCACTGTTAGTAACGTCCTGTTTAAATTATGCCTTCAGCTACCCAATATTTTCCTTAAAATTATAGAATTGAAAAGAATATCTGATGCAATATTTTAGATTATTTTTACTGCTCCTAGTAGGTAAAATTGACATTAAATACAGCTTGTTTCCTAGGAGTTGCCCCTGAATAAAGCATGAAATGTTTCCAGTACTTGAAATGATTCTAGTATTTCTGTTTAGTGCAGTTCATATAGTATTTATTTCTGAAATGACCCCATATCACTCCTATGTAATTTCAGTTTTAGGTTATCTGCCATTTGTCATTTTAAAAAAATAACACATTTGTTCCTCATGTTTTGTAGAATAATCTGGGTATCCTCTGGTCAGAAAGAAATGACATTAAAACAGCACAGACTTATCTGGAATCTGCAGAGGCTTTATATAATCAGTACATGAAAGAGGTAATATGTGAATCCGTTTACTTCATAATTTTTTGGTATTCCTTGGATACTTATGTGGATGATTGAGTTTTCTGAGAAAATGCGTGCAACGATTTTTAAAGGTTTTCCTCTTATGTGTCATGCTTTTGAAAATTGATAGCTAAACCTAGCTGAGGTATCAAAACGTATCCTTATGATTTACATTGACTGGTTCCTAATATGATTTGATTGCTTATTTGTACCCAGACTATCATTAAGTGTTGTATCTTATGATTCTTGACGAACGTATCTTTTCTTTTTATGTACACTGAGAGCATATGCACCAAGACAAATTCCTTGTGTGTCCAATCACACTTAGCCAATAAAAAAATTATATTCTAAATGTTGCAATTGCAAAAAATTATTGGCATTTAAGCATCGGTGCAAAAAATGCTTAGAATATTAGCGTCAGTGCAACATTAAATTGTATTAACATTTTAAACATTTTAGCTATTAAAGCATTTCCAAAACAATTTTACCATTACTTCTGTTAGTTTTACTAGTTGTATTGAAATATTCTAGTAAGAATATTGTTGTGTGGCTATAATTCTACAAAGAACAATCAAAATTCATTGTTTTTTTTATAAAGCACGCACTTTGTAATGGGACAGACTCACCATGCATTACAATCAGTTGATTTTGTTATATTGTTACATTAGCACAATGGACCTATTGTTATAGCCATCTTTGGCTCTATTTATATATGGAGCTACCCCAGGAGACATTTTCAGACATATTTTAATGAATTATAGCAGAAAATTGGTGAATGAATGCATATGAATGTAGAAAATATTTCACTTGGTTTGTGTTATTGTTCAGGTCTTATGTAACTGCATTTTCTTTCAACTAGAAGTAACATGCCAATTCTTCAAATGCAGTTTTAATGGGTTCTTTGCCAGGCTTCATGTTTTACTTGAGTTTACTCATTAGTGGTCTTTCCATACCAGATTTGTTATCTTTATGTCATTCCACTGCATGGAAGTGTATCCAAGTTCTACAGATCTGATTGGATGCTCCCTAATAGAGGTTAAAAAAGCATTCCATTTGGTCCTTTCTGGTTTTCTTTTGATTTACAAGTGTTCGGCCTGCCTTTCATTCTGATGGATTACCAAGCCATGTACTTTTAATACCAATTATGTTACTCAACTCATTAGTACAGGTAGTCCTCCACTTAACAACTGTTCATTTAGTGACTGTTCAAAGTTACAATGGCATTGAAAAAAGTGACATGATTGTTTTTCACACTTATGACCTATGCAGCATCCCCATAGTATGTGATCAAAATTCAGATGTTTGACAACTGACTCATATTTATGACGTTGCAGTGACCTGGCTTCATGTGATCATCTTTTGCGACCTGACAAGCAAAGTCAATGGGGAAGCCAGATTCATTTTACAACCTTGTTACTAACTTAACTGCAGTGATTCACTTAACAACTGTTTCAAGAAAGGTCATAAAATGAGGCAAAACTCACTTAAAACTGTCTTGCTTAACAATGGAAATTTTGGGTTCAATTGTGGTTGTAAGTCGAGGACTACCTGTAAAGTATTGGAATGCAGCAACCCAACTTTTTTTTAAACCTGTAGATTATGTGCGATCAAGAAGGAATTCTTGTAAACAAGATTATGCTTGATGGTAATGTTTTGCTTTTAAGTACACCAATTTTTAAGTTATTTATTTTTATTACCTTAAGTACTTAAGGGCAGGATAGGTCATGTGCATATTGATATTTCTGGGTGCTACATTACTTGTCCTTGGTTTAAAAATGTTACCTTTCTATCAGTTCTTCGTTGGAATAAGGAAAACGGAATATACCATATGTTAAACCTAAATGGATAACAGAATATGCCAGTGATGGTGAACCTTTTTTTCCTCGGGTGCCGAAAGCACATGCGCGCACACTATCGCACGTGCGCAAGTGCCCACACCCATAATTCAATGTCCCCTTGCGCATGCAACGGGACCCCCCCCTGGTGCCCCACCCCCCCCGCATGCGCACAACCTGCAGGAAACCAGAAGCTCAGCTTCCTGGCGCGTGCGCATGTGCACCAGGGAGCTCCTCTTCCAGTTTCTGGCGCTCCCGTGCGCAAAGACCAGCTGGCCAGCATGCATGTGCGTGCCGGAACCCGGAAGAGCAACGGGCGGCAGCTGCTCCGCATGCCACCTGTGGCACGTGTGCCACAGGTTCGCCATCACTGGAATATGCTATGCAATAAAGCTCAGTGATCTGGATGTGTAGCAGAGCCAGTGTTGTTTTTATCTCGTTTTTTAAAAAAATTGCTTTGTGTTTTGGTTAGTGCCCTTAACTATCGTTAGCTGCCCAGGGTCATGAATTTGAGATGGGCAGTCATATAAATTGAAATAATTTTTTTCTCCTGAAGAGAAACAATTTAATTGCCTTTAATTTCTGCTATTTCATTTTGTTTATACATTTGGAGTGATTCCTTAGAGCAGGGGTGTCAAACTCGATTTCATTGAGGACGGCATCAGGGTTGTGTTTGACCTTGAGGGCTGGGGTGGGCGTGGCCAGCTCGACATCACTAGTGTCGGGGTGCCTGTGGTGGCCCAAGCGCTCTGCCAGAGAAAACAGGCTCCTGAGCTCCGTCTTCAGCTGCGACGGCCGCCTGCAATCCTCTGCCAGCAAAAACAGAGCTCGGGAGGACCCGCATGCGGCCCTCCCAAACTCCGTTTTTGCTGGCAGCGGCACTGCGGGCCGGTCCTTCACTGTTTCCAGGGCAGCGATCGGGGTTGTGTTTGACCTTGGGGGCCGGGGTGGGTGTACTCGTGTCAGGGGCACCTGTGGTGGCCCGAGTGCTCTGCCAGCAAAAACGGGCTCCCAATCTCCGTTTTCGGCTGGGACAGCCTCCTGCAACCCTCTGCCAGTGAAAACGGAGCTCGGGAGGGCCGCAGGCAGCCCTCCCTAGCTCCGTTTTCCCTGGCAGAGGCACCACGGGCTGGTCCTTCGCTGTTTCCAGGACGGCCCCACAGGCCAGATCTAAGCACCCTGCGGGCTGGATCCAGCCCCCGGGCCTTGAGTTTGACACCCCTGCCTTAGAGTGTTTTCTAGTTCTAAACAGTTTTGCCGTAGTACCCAAATGCAGCCAGCAGAGTGAGCACAAGTTTGCTATATATGTTACCTTCAGCACATACTGTGTTTTGCAGAATGGGAATCCTCCACTTGATTCCAGCGAGCACTTCATGACAGAAGAGAAACTCTCAGACCAAGAGCGATCAAAAAGGTGGGTGAACTAAAACATAAAATGGAAATAGGTGAAAGAGTTTATTTTGCATCATTAAAATTAAGACATTGTTTCTCCAGGTTTGAGAAAGTCTATACTCATACACTGTATTATCTGGCCCAAGTCTACCAACACCTGGAAATGACTGAGAAAGCTGCACAGTATTGCCACACCACTCTCAAACGGCAGCTTGAGTATAGTGGCTACTACCCAATAGAATGGGCTCTCAATGCAGCCATTTTGTCTCAATATTATCTCACCAAGGTAATTATTTCAATGTTTTCTTCTGTGTATCTTATTTGTTAAATCAAAATATTAAAAGGGTGATGCTTATTGGCAGGCATTAGATTCCGTATGGACTCACCTGGTTGAACTGGATTGCTATTAAAATTATTTTGTCAAGCAAATAGATTGACATTGATTTTCAGTTATATAACTTGTTTTCCTACATTTGATCAAAACTGGGTCAGTAATGCATAATAATTAGACATATTCAGTAAGGGTAGCTATGAAATCTCAAAATAAGTTTGATACTGTTTTTATTCATTTTTATTTGTTGCGTTTCCTTCAGCCCTGGGCACACTTGCTTACTGTTAAATTGACACATATTAAAGGATATGTCAGTGTACTGAGTTTTATTTTAAGACTACGATATAAAATAGATGCACATATTTATGCCCACATACCCTTACACACAGATCCGTAAAATATTGCTTCAGAAATTATCTTAAATTTTAGGATTCAGGAAGCATATTTTATCTCCCAAATGTAGAGAAGGGAACTAGAGGATTTAATTCTTACTGACAGAGATGAAATAATAGTCTTTTCTAACTCTTATTCTGTATACTGTTATATACACTTCCTTTGACAAAAATGACTGGAAGTTGCCCACGTTCACATATGGTGCCCCTTCTATGATGCCTCGACATGCTTTGATTGCACCAATCATTTCCAAATAAAAGGTCCATGCAGATTGTGTGTATTATTTTTAAGGGACACTTACAAATCAGGTGGCCAATTTTTTTACCAGGTCAAACAGCTGTGCAAAACTTTTTAATTAGACATGTTGTTTTATTCTCCCATTGTGTTTTCCCTTAAGATCTAATTGTTGTATTAAACCATTCTTTCTTTTACTGTAATTTTTTATTATAAAGGCTGGTCAAAGACTAATCAAAGACCATAATAAAGATATTTGGCAAAAATGCTACGCCTTTTTAGAGTCTCTGGCTTTTATATAAGTGAAAGTTATACTCAACATCTAAGTAGCAAAAGATTTGTGTGGTGACAATCGTATAAGTACTTTTTCATTTTTGAATGATACTCTCTTTTGGAGCAATTTTTATGCAGGCAAAATTTCGTTTGCTGTCTGGTTTTTTAGCATTTGGTGCTATAAGGTCAAGCCACATAGGTCATCTAATTTCAGAACACTAACATTTAAGTGTTTTACAATGAAATCTAGGAGCATATTATGGTCCAGAAACAAGCACTGTTATATCGTTTCCCTACAGCAATGTTTCATGGAATCTAGGCATTGTTTAGCAGCTGCCAGTGTCATCATTGGCCAAGCTGGACAGATGCCATCTGCAGAAGACAGTAAGTAACCTCATTCCGGTTTCAACTGGGGTGATACTGATTTTGGCTTAGTGTCAATGCTAAATGCCTTGCTTTCTTTTCATGACTTCAGCCATTGTTCCCCTTCATCCCTGTCTGTAATCCAATCAGTTTCACTATCCAGTTGATTTTTGTAAGATTAAAATGAGGCTTCAGTTCAGAAGAAAAGTAAAAATACCTCTTTCCTTTTACCAAACTAGAATTTCTACGGATAGCTTATAAATGTTTTTGCCCCTACTGTTTCTCTTGCATCAGCCAGTAGGAGTAAAAACGGTCAGAAGGAAGAGTAGCAGCTTGAGAGGAAATTTCACCATGAGCCAGACCTACTCTTGTAGCAGCCATTTCCTCTGAAATCTTCCATGTCCCAGAGATTAAGTAACAGGATAGTGTCTGAGGTGAGGGGAAACTTATACTGTATATGCTTTTGGCTATCCCTAATAATTTTTACATTATTTTAAATGTTCAGGTACGTTGAGAAGATTGGTTATAAATATTCCAAATAAGATTTTATTTTCAACGTTATGCTTATTGTGAAGTTTTTGGCGTGGATTTAGGCTACTGCCATGCTAATGCTAAGGGGGAAATGGCTTTGCTATTTTGCCTTTAGGCAGAAGGAAGAAAACCTTAGCAATAGCAATAGCACTTCGACTTATATACCACTTCACAGTGCTTTACAGCCCTCTCTAAGCGGTTCACAGTGTCAGCATATTGCCTCCAACAATCTGGGTCCTCATTTTACCCACCTCGGAAGGATGGAAGGCTGAGTCAACCTTGAGCTGGTGAGATTTGAACCGCCGAACTGCAGCTAGCAGTCAGCTGAAGTAGCCTGCAGTACTGCACTCTAACCACTGCGCCACCTCGGCTCTCTAACCTTTGATAGGTTCCTTTGTTAGTATAATTTATGTTTGCAATACACTCTGCTCCTTTTATTTATTTATTTTACTTGGAGGGTTGATATAGAAATTGATTTAAATTATTTTAATCCTATTAGGAAAACTATGTTTCACTTATAAATTGTGTTTATATCCTGACTTTCCCAAATGGAAATTAGCAGAGCCAAGGAAGTGTCATGAAATTGATCAATGTTAGTATATGGAATACCTTCAGAGTCAGATTTTGGCTACATAATCAGCCTTTCTTTATAAGTATTGTATAGCTATTAAAAATGAAAGTTGGAATCTTGAAATGATTTTTCTTGAGAAAACTCTTCCAGGTCTAGCTGGGGGCTAGCTTAACATATGCTATATTTTTAAAATCAGACGAATCAGAACAAGACCAGCAAGATCTTCAACAGAAAAAAGCTGAAATTGCGAGATGTTGGATTAAATACTGTTTGAACCTGTTACAGGAGGCCCGAAAGCTGCTTGAGGTAGGCAAGGGAACATATGCAAATAACTCTGATTTGTTGCTGTTTACTGTTGTAACTATAACCCTAAATAATTACACATCTCCTACTGGAAACTGAAGCCTTAAGAAAGGGAGCCTATTTCATCCTAGCCCTACATTACTTTAAGACTAATTTTCGGTAGCAGTTCTCTTACCAGTGGGTGGATCAGGACAAAGGGGCAAAAATGTGAATGTAGAATTCGGTTTTTCTCATATATGAAGCTATTCTCATATCTTACATGCGTATTAATTTACTCCTGCCATTAAGCATAGTACAAACATCTCATTCAAAACTCTTCCCCACCCCCACGCAGCAGCAGACGACATTACAAAAAAACCTGTTTGCTGTGGGATGAGATATCAGTGGAGCAGAAGTGAATGTTAAGGGTTTTTTAAAAAGAAAAAAAAGGGGGGGGGGAGAAATCCTTTGAGTTTCCTTGAGGGGCTTGTTCCAAGCCTAATTTCTCAGGCAGACAATAAGAAGGGGAGGCTATGGGCCAGTTTTGGATGCTTGTAAGCCACAAATTGCTCATCCCCGAGGTGTCTGCTACATCTACAAAGATAGCTAGTTATTAGGTTCTAGAAATTAAGTGTGGTGTATAAAAGCACATACAGGCTTCTGTTTGCGTAACAAACTCTTAATAATGTGTCTGTCAACTATAAGTACAAAAAAGGCAGCATTGAATACAGTTAAAAGAAAAACACGGATGTGTGATGGTAGATTTTCCCCATTCTATTACTTTTGAGTTTAAAGAGATGTTTTAAATTATTTTTGCTTTCACCCTAATAATTAGTCACAGTTTCTTCATGGAATATTATGCTTGCCTGTTTCTGTGTCTAAATATGCATCTAGAAATTGAAAAAGAAGCCTCATGCAGAACCTAAAGGTCTGCACGATTGTTTAACTGTGCTATGTGCATCACTCTTAGCAAAAGTACTGCTTTCTTATTAAAGGATTGGTTATGTTTGTACAGAATGGTAATGCAACCATTACCATACTAACTCACATTGCTTGGATTGTTTTCCTGGCACCTCCTGATAGCAGGCTATAGCCAACAACCACTCCCTCTGTGATTTGTTTCCCAAGTCAAGATAAAAGAGTTTTGGATTATTTCTCTTGAAAGATTGGAAAAGGATCATATTTGAATATCTAGTACATACAACACAATAAATAAATCGTGGAATCGGGGCACAACCAAATCAGCAGGCATTAAGCAGGACTCATTCATAGTGGTCTGTTAATTTCTTTTCAGGCAGGATGGATACTTGCCAGGCGACCAAAATGTATTTCCAGGTATCTTGGCAGATGTGAATATGTCAGCATTTCACAAATATTCACATAAACTGCAAGTGTGAAGTGCGCTGTTTTATGAGACTTTCCTTTAGATATACTTCTAGTTTTAATTCACCTATTTGAGTTGTAATATACGGTAATTCAAGTGAAGTCTGAGAAACTAGTTTGTAATACATAGAGAATTAAGCTTAGTTGTAGATTCTTTCAAATTGCAAATGAAAAGATAGGAAACTCCTCATGAGGAAAAGAAAAAAAATGTTGGAACTCGTCTAATTGAAATTATAAACAATTGGAGTGGTCTTTGTCATACTTAGAGCTGTTCTTATGTAAGGAATTAATTCATCAGTTCTGTGACATTCAAGCCATTATTTAAAAATCAATTCTGCTGATTTTAGGACAACATTGGTGAGCTGGATCCAGACAGGCAAGTGGAACTGAAAGCCCAGCAGGAAAAAGAGGAGGATGAGAAGGAAAAAGAAAGAAAGAAGGCTGTTCTTTTTGGAACTAGTGATTTGTGTGATTCTATTTTGGCCATGGAAGAGAAAGTGAGTTGTGTGTTTCCATTAGACTTCAAAGAAGCCAGAGAAGTCTTCTTAGTAGGTCAGAACTATGTCAATGAAGCAAAAGAGTTCTTTCAGGTAGATGGGTATGTCACTGATCACATTGAAATTGTCCAAGACCACAGTGCTTTATTTAAAGTGCTGGCTTTCTTTGAAGAAGATTTTGAGAGGCGTTGCAAGATGCATAAGCGTAGGGTCGATATGCTGGAGCCACTGTACTCAGGCTTAAATCCTCAGTATTATCTGCTGCTCAGTAGGCAACTTCAGTTTGAATTGGCAGATACCTATTATGAGATGATGGATTTAAAAGTGGCCATTGGCAATAAACTAGAAGAGCTTGACTCCCACACAGTAAAGAAAATAAATTCACTTGCTCAGATGGCAATGAAATTCTATGAACTCTTCTTAGATTCACTGAGGAACCCTGATAAGATCTTCCCAGAGACACTTGAGGAAGATGTTCTGCGCCCTGCAATGGTGGCCAAATTTCATATTGCACGCCTTTATGGCAAGCTTATTACTGCAGATGGCAAAAAGCAGTTGGAGAATATGCAGACCTCTTTGGAATATTACTCATTTCTAGTAGATTATTGTGGGAAGCACACAGAGGCAGTCCAAGCTATTGAAACTGAGCTAGAACTGAGTAAAGAAATGGTTGATCTTCTTCCAGCCAGAATGGAAAGGCTAAAAGCAAAGCTTTCAACTTCCACATAACTTCTTTTATTTCCATGGCAGTGTGCAATATTAATATGATGTCTGTCTAAAAAGAGAGTGTCCCTTATGGCAGTTTCTTTGTAGTAATTGAACAACTTTTCTTGCAAATACCTGCTGTGACAGGCAGCATGGAACCTGTTTCAGACTGAAAACTGTCCAATGTAGTTGCTCTCCCACACTTCAATATTAAATATACAGTGAGTGGTCAACTGATGCTCTGTATTATTTGCACCCTTCTGACATGCAAGCCTTCCTGCCTTATATTTTTCTCCTTCCACTGCATGGCCAGTTTCCAGCTGCAGTGTTGTTTTCCAGCTATTTCCTATACTAGGGAACGTTTTGTACAGTCCTAGCTATCACCATAACCTAGGCCAGGGGTCAGCAACCTGCGGCTCTGGAGCCGCATGTGGCTCTTTCATCCCTCTGCTGCGGCTCCCTGTCGCCAGTCAGCTCCACAATTGATAGGGCTTCAGTTAGGATAGGTAGAGGAAAAAGGACACCGCGCTAGGAGACACTATGGTGGGGGAAACCGGACTTCTGGTTGGCTCCAGAATTGAACGGGGGGGCTTCCGGTTAGGGCCTTTGTGGCTCTTTGAGTGTTTAAGGTTGCCGACCCCTGACCTAGGCACTTGGCTGTGTGGCACTGATCCAGATTTAGATTTATCTTTAAGATTTTTGTTAACAAATCACTAATTTAATTGTGTCATTTTTGTATATGTTGTCCTTCTATCCCCTTTTAGAGGAATCCATAAATAAACATACTTGATGGCAAATTCTCTTGGCATCTTTTGTGTGCGAATTAATCTGTTCACAGCAGTGGAAACTGTCTCTTAATTTCTTCTTTTAATATTCTCTTCAACTATAGGTTGGGGCCTTTTTTCAATGTGCCCTAAAATTTAAAAACGTTCATTTGTTCTCATTTTGCATAATTCTAGCCATGGGAAAGATATTTAAAGGATGAGGAAGAGAGAGAAATTGATTGGGGAAAAAACTCACTTTAGTTCCTCAGGAATCTCATTTTAATTGATAAATTATTGATTTATAAACCCTCCCAATACTGGAGAGAAAAGTGGAGTATAGAGTTTTGCATTGTGTAGCTACATTTCAAGTTAAGACGTTTCCCACATATTTAAAGCCTCTTCTATACATGAACTGCCAATTAACATTGTCAAATGCTTTCTTCTGTGCATCTAGGAACATCAACGCCATTTGTTTACCCGGGTGCATCTCGTAATATTCCAATGTATATATGGACTTTGGGGAGAGATTTATCAACATGATCACAGCAATACATTGTAAACAACTAGTTAAGGTGATAGTAAATAGAGACACGACAAAGAATTTTGATATCAAGAAAGGCACTAGGCAGGGATGCCCACTGTCTCCATTGCTATTCATATTGACTCTGGAATTGTTAACCAGGAAAATTTGACAAAATGAAGAAATAAAAGGAATGGAAATAAAAAAAGAGAAATATAAACTACAAGCATTTGCAGATGACTTGGTCTTCATACTAGAAGACCCCATAGAGGCAGGACTGAAAATAAATAGGGATAAGACAAAGATTCTAGTCAAGAACCTCACAGATACACAAAAAACAGTGTTAATGGAAAAAATCAATATACAGATAGTTAAAGTGAAGTACTTAGGAATACAATTAACAGCAAAATGTGCAACAAAGAGGATAACTACATGAAATTGATGAGGCAAATGAAGCTAGACTTGGAGAAATGGAAAGATTTACAACTGTCTCTATCAGGGAGAATAGCTACTATAAAAATGAATATTTTGCCAAGACTACTATACTTATTTCAAACAATACCAATAAAACTTGAGAGAAAATATTTTGAAGAATTAAATAAAATAACATCAAGATATATATGGTTAGGAAAGAAAGCAAGAATAGGTTTGAAAACGTTGCAGGAATCAAAAAAAAGGGCTTTGGACTACCAGATTGGGAATTGTACTACCAGGCCTCGATACTTACATGGGTAAAAGAATGGATTAGTTTGAGACACGTGAGACCAGGGGTGAAATCCAGCAGGTTCTGACAGGTTCGGAAGAACCGGTAGTGGAAATTTTGAGTAGTTTGGAAAACTGGCAAATACCACCTCTGGCTGGCCCCAGAGTGGGGAGGGAATGGGGATTTTGCAGTATCCTTCCCCTGGAGTGGGGTGGGAATGGGGAGTTTGCAGTATCCTTCCCCTGGAGTGGGGAGGGAATGGAGATTTTGCAGTATCCTTCCCCTGGAGTGGGGAGGGAATGGGGATTTTGCAGTATCCTTCCCCTGCCACGCCCACCAAGCCACGCCCACAGAACCGGTAGGGTTCTACTGCCCCTACTACTGAGGTGTGCCTTTTATGTTCATCAAAGCTTTGAGTGTTCAGAACACAAGCTGCTGCAAACAAAGCATTATCACCAAATCTTTTACACATTTGGAAAATTCATGATATATTTTAATTATTTAGAAGATTATGTTTTCACCATAATGCTATAATCTGGTCAATATATAAATATATATATAAAATCAACATTTCTTAATCCACGATCTACACATAAAGTCAATTTGAATAGTTTCCATATATAACCCATTAACCAGATCTTAACAGTCCCCAGTGAATCAACACCAAGCTCCTTTTGTGCTTGTTTCAGAATTTTCAAACTGGTCTGCACTTATAAATGTGTAGAGTAAATCTCAAAACAATGAACTTTACATTTAGTTTCTCCCCATAGTAACATAAATAGACTCTAGGATGTTGTTTGCCCACTTCTTGTTTGCTCACACTATTCCTCAGTAGATAAATGTGATAGTTTATCAGGCATAACACATGCACTTCTTGTCAATCAAAAGATCTATCAATATTTGAGGGCAGATATGCCATCTGCTGTTGGGGGCATTTTTTTTTACTTTATAGAGTGTTTAATATTCTTTTATTCATTTTTTTCCAGATTTTTTATTTTTGGGTCAGCTATGTGCACAGTTTTATTGACTTTCCGTAAACAGGTGGCATTCCTCTGAAGAAGAAAAGCTTTTGATCCAATGCATCATTTCCATTGGTGGAACAGGGAAGGAGAAAATTTACCAAATCTCCATTTTCCTTTGACTTCATTTTTTTAAGATAACAATTAAAAGGTTTAAATTTCAGCTATGATGGTAGGATGAACCCAAAACTGTGGTATACAGTTAACATTGTTTAAATGTGGAGCAAACACCAATTCTGAATTCATTTTTTTAAAAACTGAAGCAAATAAAGTTGTTTATCTTATTTTAAATTTCAAAATTTGAAATCAAAAGTTTTGCTTGTGGCAGAATCTGTATACTATGAAAACTCTCTAACTTTAACTGGGTGAAGCAGTGCATCATGGGGCAAAATCTTTTCAAACAAGGAACCTCAAATGCACAGAATGTGTCCAAACTCCAGGACCCATGACTTGTAGAATTGATATTTGGCAAATTTTATAAAACATTTTTTGACATAAAATTATCACTAAGCATTTTATGACATAAAATGTCATAAAACATTTCCTGTGGTCAACTCAGACGTCTGACTTCTATGGAGTTCAACATGGACTACTTTCACCAATGATTATCTCTCTGAATTTTTAAGAACTTTTCAAGTACATTAGAAGTTCTGCCATTGTTGAAGGCATTAGGGAATCTGGTAATGGAATATCTCTGAAACAATGATCCAACAGGTCATGGGTAGTTTAGGATATATATAAAAACAGATAAGTTGACACCTGGCAAATATTGTAAACCTGTATATTAAAATAACAGTTAATACAAAAACCAACTTTAATGCCCACTGTCTAGTATTATATGATAGCCATCAATTCCTGATACTAATAAGTCTAAAAACCACT
Source organism: Thermophis baileyi (assembly GCA_003457575.1). Classification (NCBI taxonomy): domain Eukaryota; kingdom Metazoa; phylum Chordata; class Lepidosauria; order Squamata; family Dipsadidae; genus Thermophis; species Thermophis baileyi. Next base: position 1,800,461 of record QLTV01014916.1, on the reverse strand, counting down.
TTCTATATCAATGTATACATGACTTGTGTTAATCTACCATACTATAGCTTCATGGGTCAGTAGTGCCTCCCATGAGCTGCATTGCTGATGTAGGCCATCATCAGATATAGTAAGAAATTTTGGAATACTGTATCATACAACATCCTAAAATGTGCTGTGGTTCCTTGAGCTCCATGACATGTTCTTCAACTGAATTTATTGCACAATTCAGCACCTGGAATTATTCTGTGGGGTATCACATGTCTCCTAATTATATGTTTTCTTTGTTGACTATGGTATTCTTAAATAGTTTCTTTGTAACATTCTTTTTACAACGCTTCAAAGATTTTGAAACCTCTCATCTCAAAAATACAACTTTGGAAGTCTCTTACAACATTTGTTTCAAACAGTATGTGTGGCAACATGAGCCACACAGAAATTGGATGTTAGGTATGCTTTTGGTAATTCCATTTCCCTCTGTTTTCCCAAGAATGTTGAAGCACTGTTCCCCCAAAATGGCAAATGTGGCATCATCATTATCATTGCCCCAATTTACTCTTTGATAGGCATCATAGCCTCCAGTTTTCTTATTCTGCAGCACTCAGTTCTTTCAGAATGAAAAGGGTGTCTCCAATGTCATTTCAAAAAATGCCTTCAAAACTGACCTTTGAAGGATGGAAGACTGAGTCAACCTTGAGTCGGTTTGGATCGAATTCCAGGCAGTGGGCAGAGTCAGCCTGCAATACTGCATTCTAACCACCGTGCTAGGTCAACTGCATTCTGACCAGAAGGCTCAGTGTGAACATTTGTGTCTGAGCAGGGGTGGGTTCCTCCCAATTCAGACTGGTTCTCCCGAACCGGTAGCGGCTCGCTGGTGACATCACGATGACATCACCGAACCGGATCGGTCGGTGCCGGTCCGTGGGGGCCGCCATCTTTTTTTTTTTTGAATTTCTTTTGAATTATTTTTTTTTGAATTTTTTATTTATTTTTTCCTTCTGAGCATGCGCAGAAGCCAACTTCTGGCACTGTGCATGCGGTTGCCATCTTTTTTTTTGGCTTTGTTTTTTTTTCCGGATTTTTTATTATTGTGCATGCGCATGTGCGCAAAGCGTGCGCGCCCACGCGGCACGGGAGGGAGTGAACCGGCAGCGAGGTAAGTTGGAACCCACCCCTGTGTCTGAGTATCTCAGAGGAGTGACTTTCGGCTTAGATAAAGCAGCCTTCTTTCCAGGGATGGGCTGCTGGGGGTTCGCAGGGGTTCGGGAGAACCTCTAGCTAAGATTCTGTGCAGTTTGGAGAACCCCCAAATCCCACTCCTGCCTGGCCCCGGCCACCCTGCCCCGCCCCTCCCAGGAGTCCCCATGTGGCCCGTTTTGGATGCAGGTAAGTGCAGGGCATGCGCGGAGGCTCGGGAGGGTGAAAAACGGGCCTACCAGAAGTTCGGGAAGGCCGGAAATGAGCCCATTTCCAGCCTCCAGAGGGCCTCCGGAGCCTGGGGAGGCCATTTTCGCCCTCCCGGAGGCTCAAGGAAAGCCTCCAGAACCTGGGGAGGGCAAAAACGTGGTGCAGGAGGCCAACTAGGCCATGCCCACCATGGCCACGCCCACTCAGCAACCGGGCAGAGAACCCCTTGCTAAAATTTTTGAAGCCCACCCCTGCTTTCCTTTCTCTCTTTTTCTTGATGTTTTACTCTTGATACAATATTTTCATTTGCATGGTAACTGTTGTGTGTGAGACCTATGGTGACTTGTCCACATAACTGGAGAGGACAAAGAAAGCAGGCTGATGGGAAGGCTGGAATGTCTCCAGGACCTAACTGGTTCCCTCTACTTTCTCCTCATCTGCTGTGGAGCTGCTGACTCCTCCCATGAGGAGGAGATTGCTGTTCATTGGGGCAGCTCCCTGGAGCGTTTAAGTGGCTCATAAGAGACTTCTCCTGTTTTCCTGAAGCTCCCACCTCTTATCTCTCCTTCTGCTGCCTGGGGCGTTCTGGAGTTGAAGTCTTTAGATCTTAAAGTTGCCAAGATTGAGAAACACTCATCTAGAGGCCAGCAAATACACTTCCATAGCAGCAGACACACTTTCTTAGGCCTGAGGCCGGGCTGCCTTGTTTCACCTCAAAGTAAAATCAACCTCAAGAAAGGATGATCACATCAGCTTAGACAACACGTCTCTAGACAGCCTAGATTAGTAGTTCCCAACGTTGGGCCCACATCCCACAGGGGGGCAATTTGATTTTTAATGGGGGCAATTGGAACCTTGTTTAAACCAAGTTAATGGCCTTTTAGGCTTCCTCCACTGGTAGGAGTTCACTTTTTGAATAGTAAGAATTATATGTCACGGGGGGGGGGGGGGGGCAGGATTTTAGAGAGGTTTAGGTGGGGCATGGCCAAAAAAAGGTTGGGAACCACTGGTCTAGATAAAATCTCTGAGAGGAATTCCAATAAATCACAAGCATGAAAATGCAGGAACACAGAGGTGACTCCAGAGACCAAGGCAAAATGAAGCCCCCAGTACATATCCACTGGTTTTTGGGCTAAAGACACAAAAACTTTTTATCAGGGCTGGGTTCTAACTTACCTCGCTGCCGGTTCGCTTCCTCCCGTGCTGCGTGGCTGCACATGCATTGCGTGCTGCGTGGCCACGCCACACGCGCACGCATGCGCAGTACCAAAAATTTGCCAAAAAAAAGCCAAAAACAAGATGGTGGTGCATGCGCAGTGCTGGGGACTCGGCTTCTGTGCATGCGCAGAAGAAAAAAATCAGCAAAAAATTCCAAATAAATAAATAAATAAATAAATAAAAAGATAGCTGCACCCACGGACCGGCACCGACAGAACCGGCTCCGTGATGTCACCACCGGTTTGCTACCGGTTCTATAGAACCGGTGCGAACTGGGAGGAACCCACCTCTGAAATATATAATCCGGTGTGTTTAGAGACCCAGATCTACTTATTGGATTCTGGGTCTCATGCTTTTGCCAACCATTCAAATCTGCATATTCCCTCATAAATATGGGGAAAAGGGACACATGGGTGAACTTCAAGGCATTCCCCACCCAGCATTTAACTGTCCCTCTTCCATCAGAGGTTCCATTCCAGCCCATTAACTCAGCACAATAACAATATTCAAATGGGACACAATGGCGGAGGAAGGCTTAAACGGTAAGTTAATAGCAACTTCACGGATAAATGTGGGTTGTCACGCGGCAGTAAATTATAATTGGAAAACACATTATTTGGTGTAACTTCTCTGTAATTTCTCTCTCCTACTGGCGTTATTTCGGTCTTTGGCTGATGCAGTTTGGGATTCTTCAATAACAGATCATGGTCTGTGAACAGCCACCCTGGAATTAGAAGGCAGGATTTTGTTCGTTGTTGTTTTAAATATTTCAAGGGAACTTGGGGACACCAAAAGGTTTCCCCGCAAAACCTTTGACCTCCTTGCTCTTACAAAAGCCACCTATTGTTTTGTTCCTAGCAAAGCTCTAGGTTACTACAACTGGTGAACCTAGAAACTTGTAGAATTCTCAGTCTTAATTTTGTACAGTATTACATTCTGAATTTTTTATAGTCAGCAACTAAATCATGGATTTCCTACCCTTATTGTTGCAAAGTAAAATTGGT